>PVIY010016071.1:0-52470 GCA_004026745.1 Myrmecophaga tridactyla
AAAAAAAAAAAAAAAAAAAAAAAAAAAGACCTGTAGCCCAGCAGAGCTTAAGGTTTCAGGGAAAGGAAGTGAAAGTTTTCCTAGTGGATCACTAAGGCTGATAGTGACTGGTGCCACTCCCATTTCCACCTCTTGATTCCTGGATTTGTGAACCCAGGCTGTGGGAGAAACAGCACCTTACAGTGGGTGCTGATTCAGAGCATACACAACCTCCTGGAGAACATTACCCCAGCCCTGAAAGGTATTGCCACCTAATTGGCTTTGTAATTAGGTCTTCAAAAGGTCATTCCACCATTCTATCAATCCAGCTGCCTCTGAATGAGGGGGAACATAAGACCAGAGAATTCCATGAGCATGTGCCCATTCCCATACCTCATTTGCTGTGAAGTGTGTTCCTTGATCAGAAGCAATGCTATCTGGAATCCATGACTATGGATAAGGTATTTCATAGGTCCACAGATGGCAGTTTTTGCAGAAGCATTGCATGCAGGAAAGGCAAACCCATATCTGCTGTATGTGGCTATTCCAGTTAGAACAAATTGCTTCTCCTTCCATGATAGAAGTGGTCCAATGTAATCAACCTGCCACCAGTAGTAGGCTGATCATCTCAGGGAATGATGCCATATGTGGGACTGAGTATAGGACTCTGCTACTGGCAGATTGGGCATTCAACAGTGGCCGTGGCAAGGTCAGCCTTGGTGACTGGAAGTCCATGTTGCTGAGCCTACGCATACCCTCCATCCCTACCATCATGCCCACTTTGTTCATAAGCCCATTGGGTAATGGCAATAATGCCTGAGGAAAGAGGATGGCTTGTATCCACAGGACAGGTCATCTTATCCACTTGACCTGTTTGTCCCCAATTTTCCAATCATACTCCTTCCAAGTCCCTGACCATCCAGCTAGACCATTAGCAACAGCCCATATGTCGGTATACAAACCCACATCTGGCCAGTCCTCCTTTCAAGCAAAATGAACAACCAGGTGCACTGCTCAAAGTTCTGCCCACCGGGAAGTTTCTCCCTCACTACTGTCCTTTAAGGACATCCCAGAAAGGGGTTGTAGTGCTGCAGCTGTCCACTTCCGGGAGGTCCCTGAATATCCTGCCGAACCATCTGTAAACTAGGCCTGAGCTTTCTCTTCCTCATTCAACTGATTGTAAGGAACTTACCAAGAGGCCATAGCTCTGGGCTGGGAAAGAGAAGATAAGTGGCAGAGGTGGGGGCCATGGGCATTTGGGCCACTTCTTCATGTAACTTACTTGTGCCTTCAGGACATGCTCTGTACCTATCTCTTATATCCCATTTCCATTTTATGACGGAGTGCTTCTCTGCATGTCCAACTTTATGGCTTGGTGGGTCAGACAACACCCAGCTCATGATAGGCAACTCAGGTCTCATGGTAACTTGCTGGCTCACAGTCAATTGTTCGGTCTCTACTAAGGCCCAGTAACAGGCCAAAAGATGTTTCTCAAAAGTAGAGTAGTTATCTGCACAGGATGGTAAAGCTTTACTATAAAATTCTAAGTGTCTGCATTGTGATTCCCCTGTAGGGGCCTGCCAAAGTCTCCAGACAACATCTTTATTTGCCTATAACACTTCCTGCACCATTGGATCTCCTGGATCATATGGCCCAACTGGCAGAGCAGCTTGCATAGCAGCGTGGACCTGTCACAGAGCCTCCTCTTGTTCTAGTCCCCACTCAAAATTAGCAGTTTTTCTGGTAACTCTGTAAATGGACTGGAGTAGCACACCCAAATGAGGAATATGTTGCCTGCAAAATCCAAAGAGGCCCACTAGGTGTTGTGCCTCTTTTTTGGTTGTAGGAGGGACCAGATGCAACAGTTTATCCTTCACCTTAGAAAGGATATCTCGACATGCCCCACACCACTGGACACCTAGAAATTTCACTGAGGTGGAAGGCCCCTGTATTTTTGTTGGATTTACCTCCTATCCCCTGACATGGAAATGCCTTACCAATAAGTCTAGAGGAGTCGCTACTTGCTCATTTGGTCCAATCAACATGATATCATCAATATAATGGACCAGTGTGATGTCTTGTGGCAAGGAGAGATGATCAAGTTTCCTATGGACGAAATTGTGACATAGGGCTGGAGAGGTGATAAACCCTTGAGGCAGGAGAGAAAAGGTATACTGCTGGCCTTGACAGCTGAATGTAAACTGTTTCTCATGGTCCTTACTGACCGTTATTGAGGAAAAAACATTTTCCAGATCAATAGCTGAATACCAGGTGCAGGCAATGTGTTGATTAGCTCAAGCAATGATACCACATCTGGAAAAGCAGCTGCAATTGGAGTCACCACCTGATTAAGTTTGTAATAATCCACTGTCATCCTACAAGACCCATATGTTTTCTGCACAGGCCAAAGAGGAGAGTTGAATGGGGATGTGTTGGGAATCACCACATCATTCAAGTCCTTAAGAATCGCACTGCTTCTGCAGCCAAGATGGCAGCTTAGTGAGGTGTGGGATTTAGTTCGTCCTCCAGAGCAGCTAGTAAATAGCCAGGAACAGTACAGAACAACTGCTGGGGCCACATCAGTGACCAGACACATAGCATACACCAGTCTGGACAAGCTGGGCCAGTTGCGATCCCACACAGAATTGTGAGTCCCCCAAGCCACGGTGGCCAGCACCTCTCCCCCACAGGCTCCCAGGTTCCCAGAGGGGAAAAGGAAAGAGACTTGACTAGCAGCAAGAGGCTGAGCAACTAAGCTTAATTAACAAATTCTGACTACAAAAATAGGCTCCCAGCCCAGGTGAACCTCGAGTAAAAGCTGAGGTTTCCGGCTTTTGCCCCAGCACAGAGAAGGCAGGGATGACAGAAAAAGAAAAAAACAAAACAAAACATGAAACAGAGTTTTTTCTTGATTGAGCAAGACAAAACACTTGAAAGGGTCTGGGCCCTGAAGGAAAGGAGGGGCCACATAGGACCTGGAGATACACAGAGCAATGTACCAACTTAGGCTCTTGATTGGCAAACCCAAGCAATGGGGGTCCTGCTCTGAAAAGGAGGATTTTTTTTTCTCTTCTGTTTTGTGGCTGTGTTTCTACAAAGGCTTGACTGCCTTTGGATACAGTGGCAGGGCTTCTCAGGCTGCAACTGCCCCAGGCCTAGGCAGAAACAAACTTGTTTGAGAGCTTGTCTGGAGCCTATGCCCTCCCCAGGAAAGGGGTGGGGCCCAGCTCAGGTGCATTCCCTCCCTCAAGGAATTCAGACCTCAGGATTAGAAAATTGAACAATTAAAGCCAGCCTACAACCTCTCTTCTGTCTCCACCATGCCCCCAGCAGGGAGAGTCTGCTGAAGTTAAAGGTACTACATTACTCTATGCTGGTGGGACAGAAAAGCACCACATACTGGGCAGGATAAGAAAAACAGAGTCCAGAGACTTCACGGGAAAGTCTTTCAACCTCCTAGGTTTCACCTTCAGGGAAAACTGACACAGGTGACTCTTTCTTCCTGACAGGATGCCAGTTTGGTCTGGGAAAATCTGGCTGCTGTCTATAATACCTAAGTAGACCCTCCTAAGAGGGGGGGTGGGGTGGGAAGGCACCATAGAGGCAAAGCAAGAAACAAGAAAACAAGAACTGAAAAATTCTGCTCTGTTAAACAAAACCTAAGCTAGTGGTACAGAATAAGCTGAACTGAATGTCAAAGAACAGATAGACAACAAAGTCATCCAGCAAGAAAATCCTAGGTAAAAAAAAGTGAAAACAATCGCCACAATAAACTAATTAAGGTAATTAAATGCCTAGATGCCAGCAAAAAATAACAAATCACGCTAGGAAAATTCAAGATATGGCCCAGTCAAAGGAACAAACCAAGAATTCAAATGAGTTACAGGAGTTGAAACAATTAATTCAGAATGTTCAAACAGACATGGAGAACCTCATCAAAAAATCAAATCAGTGAATTAAGGGAGAATATAAAGAAGGCAAGGAATGAACAAAAATAAGAAACTGAAAGTCTGAAAAAAACAAATCACAGAACTTATGGGAATGAAAGGCACAGTAGAAGAGATGAAAAAGACAATGGAAACCTACAATGTTAGATTTCAAGTGGCAGAAGATAGGATTAGGGAATTGGAGGATGGGACATCTGAAATCCAACAAGCAAAAGAAAATATAGGGAAAAGAATGGAAAAATATGAGCAGGGACTCAGGGAATTGAATGAGAACATGAGGTGTACAAATATACATGTTGTGGATATCCCAGAAGGAAAAGAGAAGGGGGAAGGAGGAGGGAAACTGATGGAGGAAATTGTCACTGAAAATTTCCCAACTCTTAGGAAAGACTTAAAATTACAGATCCAAGAAGTGCAGCATACCCCAAACAGAATAGATCCAAATGGATGTACTCCAAGACACTTACTAATCAGAATGCCAGATGTCAAAAAAGAAAGAGAATTTTGGATGCAGCAAGAGAAAATCAATCCATCACATACAAGGGAAGCTCAATAAGACTATGCATAGATTTCTTAGCAGAAATCACGGAGATGAGACGATAATGGTATGATATATTTAAGATACTAAAAGAGAAAAACTGCCAACAAAGAATTCTATATCCAGCAAAATTGTCCTTCAAAAATGAGGGGAGAATTAAACATCTTCAGACAAAAAAGTCACTGAGATAATTTGTGACCAAGAGACCAGCTCTGCAAGAAATACTAAAGGGAGCACTAGAGACAAATAGGAAAAGACGGGAGAGAGATGTGTGGAGATGAGTGTAGGAATGAAGACTATCAGTTAAGGTAAAAAGAAAAATTAGATATGACATATAAAATCCAAAAGTCAAAATGGTGGAAGAAAGTACTGCCCTTATAATAATAACACTAAATGTTAATGGATTAAACTCCCCAATCAAAAGACATAGACTGGCAGAATAGATTAAAAACAGGACCCATTTATGTGCTGTCCACAGGAGACACATTTAGACCCAAAGATAAACATAGGTTGAAAGGGAAAGGTTGGGAAAAGATATTTCCTGCAAATAACAATCAGAAAAGAGCAGAAGTAGCTATATTAACATCCAACAAGTTAGATTTCAAATGTAGAACAATTAAAAGAGATAAAGAAGGACACCATCTTAATAAAAAGAACAATTCAACGAGAAGACATAAGAGTCATAAATATTTATGCACCAAGCCAGAGTGCTCCAAAATACATGAGGCAAACACACTACAAACACTGAAAAGAGAAATAAACACATCTACCATAATAGTTGGAGACTTCAGTTCCCCACTCTGATCAATGGACAGAACATCTAGACAGAGGATCAATAAAGAAATGGAGAATTTGAATAATACAATAAACAAACTAGACTTAACAGACATTTATAGAACATTGCACCCACAACAGCAGGATACACCTCTTTCTCAAGTGCTCATGGATCATTCTCAAGGATAGACCATATGCTGAGTCACAATACAAGTCTCAATAAATTTAAAATGGATGAAATTATACAAAACAATTTCTCAGATCATAAAGGAATGAAGTTGGAAATCAATAATAGGCAGAGGGCCAGAAAACTCACAAATATATGGAGGCTCAACAACACACTCTTAAACAACCAGTGGGTCAAGGGAGAAGTTACAAAAGAAATCAGTAAATATCTTGTGGGTCAAGGGAGAAGTTACAAAAGAAATCAGTAAATATCTTGAGGCAAATGAAAATGAAAACACAGCATATTAAAATTTATGGGATGCAGAAAAGGCAGTGCTAAGAGGGAAATTTATTGCCCTAAATGTCTATATGAAAAAAGAAGAAAGAGAAAAAATCGAGGAATTAACTGTTCACTTGCAAGAACTAGAGAAAGAACAACAAACTAACCCCAAAGCAAGAAAAAGGAAAAAAATAATGAAGATTAGAGCAAAAATAAATGAAATTGAGAACATGAAAACAATCAAGAAAATCAACAAAACTAAAAGTTGGTTCTATGAGAAAATCAATAAGATTGATGGACCCTTAGCAAGGTTGACAAAAAAAGAAGAGAGAGGATGTAAATAAATAAAATCAGAAATGGAAGAGGAGACATAACCACTGACCCCACAGAAATAAAGGAGGTAATGAAAGGATACTATGAACACTTTATGCTAATAAACTCGTCAATGTAGATGAAATGGACAACTTTCCTAGAAAGGCATGAACAACCTACATTGACTCGAGAAGAAATAGACAACCTCAACAAACCAATCACAAGCGAGAAATTGAATTAGTCATTAAGAAGTTCACCCCCCCAAAAAAATCCAGGACCACAGATGACTTCACATGTGAATTCTACAAAACATTCAAGAAAGAATTAGTACCAATCCTGCTCAAACTCTTCAAAAAAATTGAAGAGGGAAGGCTACCTAACTCATTCTATGAAGCCAACATCACCCTCATATTAAAGCCAGACAAAGATATTACAAGAAAAGAAAATTACAAACCAATCTCTCTATTGAATATCGATGCAAAAATCCTCAACAAAATTCTTGCAAATTGAATCCAGCAGCACATTAGAAGAATTATACACTATGTCAAGTAAAATTCATCCCAGGTATGCAAGCATGGTTCAAGATAATGAAATCAATTAATATAATACACCATATCAAAAATCAAAGCAGAAAGACTGCAGAAAATGCATTTGACAAAATTCAACATCCTTTCTTATTGAAAACACTTCAAAGGATAGGTATAGAAGGGAACTTCTCAACATGACAAAGGCAATATATGAAAAACCCACAGCTAACATCATCCTCAATGGGAAAAAACTGAAAACTTTCCCCCTAAGATCAAGAATAAGAAAAAGATGTCCATTAACACTAATGTTATCAACATTGTGTTGGAAGTTCTAGCCAGGACAATTAGACCAAGAAAAAGAAATAGAAGGCATCAAAATTAGAAAGGAAGAAATAGAACTCTCACTGTTTGCAGATGATATGATACTATGTCAAAAAAAACCCAAAAATCCACAGCAAAACTATTAGAGCTAACAAATGAGTACAGCAAAGTGGCAGGTTACAAGATCAACACTCAAAAATCTGTACTGTTTCTACACAAGTAATGAACAATCTGAGGGGTAAATCAAGAAAAAGTTCCATTACAATTGCAACAAAAAGAATCAAATATTTAGGAAAAATTTAAGTAAGGATACAAAAGACCTATACAAAGAAAACTGCAAGAAATTGCTAAAAGAAATCACAGAAGACCTAACTAAATGGAAGGGCAAACTGTGTTCATGGATTGGAAGACTAAATGTAGTTAAGATGTCAATTCTCCCTAAATTGATCTACAGATTCTATGCAATATCAATTAAAATCCCAAAAACTTACTTTTCAGAAATAGAAAAACCAATAACCAAATTTATCTGGAATGACAGGGTGCCCCAAATAGCTAAAAATATCCTGAGAAAGAAAAATGAAGTCTCACATTACTTGACTTTAAGGCGTATTATGAAGCTACAGAGGTCAAAACAGCATGGTATTGACATAAAGATAGATATATTGACGAATGGAATCAAATAGAGTGTTCAGATATAGACCCTCTCATCTATGGACAATTGATTTTTGATTAGGCAGTCAAGCCCACTCATCTGGAACAGAACAGTCTCTTCAATAAATGGTGCCTAGAGAACTGGATATCCACATGCAAAAGAATGAAAGAGGATCCATATCTCACACCCTATAAAAAATTAACTCAAAATGGATCAAAGACCTAAACATTAGATCTAAGACCATAAACTTTCAGAGTAAAATGTAGGGAAATGTCTTATAAATGTTATAATAGGAGGTGGTTTCTTAGATCTTACACCCAAAGCATGAGCATTGAAGAAAGAAATAGATAAATGGGAACTCCTCAAAATTAAACACTTTTGTGCATCAAAGAACTTTGCCAAGAAGTTCTGATTTACAGATTGTAAAAATTCAGAAATGGATAGCACAATACTACCTAACTGTAATACAATAATGTTAGTATACTGAATGAAACTGAATGTGAGAATGATAGAAGGGAGAGAGCTGGGGTCACAAATGAAATCAGAAGGAAAGATAGATGATAAAGACTGAGATGGTATAATCTAGGAATGGCTAGAATGTACAATGATAGTGACTAAATGTACAAATTTAAAAAGTTTTCGCATGAGAAAGAACAAAGGAATGTCAATATTGCAAGGTGCTGAAAACAGATAGTAATACATATTTTAAAACTTTAACTTATGTGTGAGACTAAAGCAAAAAATGTTTATTTGGTACAAAATATATATTTTGACTAGTGCATATCCTAATATAACTTATATGGACAGTTTAATTGAATACCATAAGTGCATGGAACCTTGAGTAGGGCATGAGATTTTGTAGATTTGTTCAGTGTGATTCCCTGATAAATTCCAAAGTGATTTGAACAGTGACTAAAAAGGTACTTGCAAAGTCCCCCTTGGGGGGAATGGTGAGAAAATTCAACTTCTCCATTTGAAGAAGGCCTGCTATTCTCACAAGCACTGAGTACAACAAAATCAATAGACTGAACCCTCAATCTTGGGGTTTGTTCATATGAAACTTATCCCCACAAAGGATAGGTTAAGCCTACTTAAAATAAGGCCTAAGAGTCACCCCCAGAGAACCTCAGATGTGGCCTCTCAACCAACATGGCAAGCAGACTTACTGCCCTCCTCCTCTCTACATGGGCATGACTCCTGGGGGTATAAACCTCCCTGGCAACATGGGACAGAAATCCTAGAATGAGCTGGGACTCAGCATCAAGGGATTGAGAAAACCTTCTCTATTGAAATGGGAAAGAGAGAAATGAGGAAAAAAAGTATCAGTGACTGAGAGACTTCAAATAGAGTTGAGAGGTTATCCTGGAGGTTATTCTTATGCATTATATAGATAACCCCTTTTTAGTTCAAGGTGTATTAGAGAAGCTAGAGGGAAGTGCCTGAAACTGTAGGGCTTCCAGTAGCCATGTTTCTTTAAGATGATTGCATAATGATATAGCTTTCATAAAGTGACTGTGTGATTGTGAAAACCTTGTTCTGATGCTCATTTTATCTACAGTATGGACAGATGAGTAAAAAAATATGCATTAAAATAAACAAATAATAGGGGGAACAAATGTTAAATTGGGTAGAGGGAAATACTAGTGGTCAAGGAGAGGGAGAGGTAAGGGACATGGAATGTATGAGCTTTTTTTTTCTTTTTTCTTTTTATTTCTTTTTCTGGAGTGATGTAAATGTTTTGAGAAATGATCATGGTGATGAATATACAACTATGTGATGATATCATGAACCACCAATAGCACACTGAGTATGGAATATTCATAGTTATGAATGTTTGTGTTGTATGTTGATTGGTTTTATTAATAAAAATTCAAAAAAATAAGAGTCACATTACTACCTGCAATCCCTCCAGGAACACAGTATTGCTTCTGATTCACTATTTTGCTAGATAGGGGCAGTTGTAGTGGCTTCCACTTGGCCTTTCCTACCATAAGAGCCTTCACTCCATGAGTCCGAGAACAGGCCTACCAGAAGAGCCCTCACTCCATGAGTCAGAGAACAGGTATGGGGATTCTGCAGTTGCTGAGCATGCTGATTCCAGTTATGCATTCTGAAAGTGGGGAAATGACCACAGAATGGGCCCAGGGACCCACTGGACCCACCGTGAAACAGACCTGATCTAAAACTCCATCGATCACCTGACTTTCATAAGCCCCCACTCTGACTGGAGGACCAGGGTGACCTTTTGGGTAGCCTGGGATTAATGTCACTTCTGAGCCAGTGTCTAATAACCCCTGATCTATCTGATTATTTTCTTTTCCCCAATGTATAGTCCTGCTGGTAAGAGGCCACATGTCTTTTTAGGGAAGGCTGGGAGGAAGGTCAACAGTGGAGATTTGGGGCAGTGTAAAAGCAGCCTTCCCCAGGTATTTGACCCCACCCTCATTCAAGGGGCTCTAGGTCTATAAACTGTGTCAAGTCCGGGAATTAATTAAGGGTCCATGACTCTCTGTTTTTGTAATTCACATTAGACTTCTGTTCACTTGACCTAGAACTCTGCTTATACAGCTCAAACATGAATTTAGTAGACTGCCCACCTATTTTACTTCTAGGTACCCAGTGATCTACTAGCCAGTGCTGCAAGTCTCTGCAAGTCAGATTATCTTGACTGCTTCTTTTAGTCAGCTGTCCATTATGGTGGACACACCCACCTTGTCTATGGTGATTAACTGTCACCACATGGCTTCTGCCAGCTCGGGATCCAGTCATCCCCAATCTGTTTAAGAATTCTAGCTCAGTGGCAGCAGTTCCTACAATAATATCTGATCTACAGAGAAGGGCAGCTACAGAGCTCTTCAGGGATGATAGAGCTACTCTCATGAATTTATTTCTTAAGGTTCTTGTGAAAGATGTACCTGTTGGACATTACTACAGTATGTGAGCAGATCTTCCTTTATAAATCCAGTCCAACATTCCTATCTCTCTTAGCCTCTGAATCCCCTCATCTACATTATACCAGGGCAGTTCTGGCATTTCAACCTCAGGTAATGTCAGCCACCTTTTGATCCATGTTTCAGCCAACCATCCAAACAAACTATTAATGCCCTTTTAAACCTCTCGAGTTATAACATTGAGTGCAGAATCTCTGGTTAGTGGACCCATCTCAATAAATTCAGTTTGATCCAACTTTATATTCCTTTCACTATTATCCCACACCCTTAGTATTCATTCCCATGCATTTTCCCCTGACTTCTGTCCATAAAGATTGGAAAACTCTTGCAGTTCTTTTGAAATACAGTGTACCTCCTCATGGATCACACTTTGTACCTCACCTTTCTGGGCCTATTGAGTCTTTAATCTAGTTATAAGTCTTGAAGAAAAGAGAGGTGGTGGTGGGGGGTCATGTAAAGAAATAGAAGTGTCTTTCAAGTCAATTACCTCAGGGCATTCCATAGCAGGTTCATCTGGTGAAACAGGATTAGTCACTCCAGACAGAGGAGTCAGGACTGTTTCCCCAGAGAAAGTGGTAACAGGGTTAGCGGACACTGAAGGGTTAATCTCTTCAGGTGGAGGTTGGATGGCAGAATCCTCTGGGGAGACTGGAGGCTGGGAAGCTCTTTCCTCAGGACAGTCCATTACAGGTCTATCTAGCAAAGGCTCAGCAGATGCCAGGAGTCCATATCCCTATTGCCATCATTATCAGGTTATATATCCCCATCTCATGTTTCAGGATCCCATTCTTTTCCAATCAAAGCCCTTATTTTAACAGCAGGCACCCTGCAATGTTGAGATTTTAGTTTAAATTGTAAATCTGTTACTCATACAATGAGGCTTTGTGTCTGATTTTCAGAGATCTCAAGTCTACAACCACAGGAAATAATATTTTCTTTCAGGGCAAACATGGAAACTTTTATATCATTCATACAGCACTTCAGTTGCAAATTTGAAGTCTTTAGCTCATCCCTTTTGCTCATCACTATATCCTGCATATCTAACAATAGCCAGACAACATAATCTCAATTCCACAAAACTCCATAAAGGTGTCAAAATCATTCTTATCCAGAGCTTTACCTCATATTAGTATACAATTAGCAGAATCTAATGATGATATTTTGAGTATCTCTTTTGCCAACACACCCCATGGACAGTCAGTGCCATCTTGATTATTGGTAGCAGAGTTATTAGTGCCTCTGAGTCTAATCAGAGTAGAAAACCAATTGTAAACAACCATTTTTTAAGATTCTGTCTCTCAAGAACCACTCCTAGTGCCATGCTGTATTACTCAGGGTTCTCTAGAGAAACAGAACCAACAGGAAGTATCTACAAATATGAGATTTATAAAGGTGTCTCATGTAGCCATGGGAATGGAAGAGTCCAAAATCCATAGAACAGGCTGTGAAGCTGGAAGCTTCAATGAAAGGTCTGGATAAACTCTACAGGAAAGGCTCACTGGCCAAAGAAGTAGTGGAAAGGTCTTTCTTCTTCCTTAAATGTCTTCAACTGATTGAATTGTATCATTGCTGGGAAGCATGCCTTAATTGATTGCAGATGTAATCAGCCACAAATACAATCAGCTGATTGATGGTTTAATACTCCAGCCTTCCAGGTTATCAACCAACCACAAGATATCATTGCAGCAATGGTCAGGCCAATGCTTGCCTGACCAGACCACTGGGCATCATCATTTGGCCAGGTTGACACCAAAACCTAACAACCACACTCTCTAAGTATGATTACATTAAAAAATCTATTTATATTTCCTTACTTATCAGAAAAGGATCTTATGGAGGTTTGAAGTTATATATACCTTCAGAAAAACACGTTCTTTAATCCATTTGTGTGGGTGTAAACCCCATGTAAATAGGATCTTTTGATGCATCTACTTCACTTAATATGTGATTCACCTCATGCAATGGGACTTAATCTTATTACTGAAGTTTTTTATAGTATATATGAGCATTTGGATAGTTTGAAGCTTTTACTGTTATGAATAGTGTTACATGGTCATTCTAGTCCAAATCTTTTGGTGAATATATGTTGCAATGAATACATATACATACATTCATTAGAGAGAGAAAGAGAAAGCCATGGAAGGAAGAAGCTGAAATCAATGGAACCTCGAGGAGAAAGAAGAGACCAGCAAGCATAGCCATGTGCCTTGTCATTGGACAGAGGAGCTAAGGGTGACTGGCAGCCATTCTCTGAGAAGAAATCATCTCCTTGATGATGCTTGATTTGGACATTTTCCCAGACTCTAACTGAAAGCGAATAAATTCCCATTTCGTAAACCAACCCATTTCATGGTATCTGCTTGAGCAGTCTAGGAAACTGAAACAGTGCTCAGTCATCAAAATGATTTTCATTGACTAACTGATATTTTCTCTATTGCTGAACTTTTTTATTAGCCCTACAAAAGCAGAGCTTACAAAAAGTTGGTACAAATTTCAGGTGAGAGTATGGCATATATATGTATAATATATGGCTAGACTAATTGATTTTTGAAAGATGGTTTCTGACTGTTTAGCTCATCTGACAAAGAATACAAAATTATCTTTAGTTCCAGAGGGTTTCTCCAAAAGTTTCATGGCAAGGCAGAGTGGAAAAGAGAAAGATATAAGGGAGAGAGACAGAGAGACAGGAGGGGGAAATGTGAGGGGGAAGTGGGAAGTAAGTGGGGAAAACTAACTCATGAACTCAGCTAGGTATTTGAGGTTACAAAGACATATAAGGCATAACTATTTTCAGGGCTTATAGTCTATCAGGGAATCAGTCCTATGGCAAGGAATGGTTTATTCTTCTCAAAGCTGAAAAACTCTTCACAGAAGAGTTGCTGCCCGAACATGGGTTTTAAAGCAGTGTTTCTCAAAGTATAGTACAGCGAATCTCAGTCATGGCTGATTGGTAGAAAAAATAATTACCTGGTTAGTAATTAAATCATGAGTACCCAGTTATCTTGTGTGTGCTTTTCTTTCACCCCAAGATCCTAGGTTATGTTAATGTGCAGCCTGGGTTGCAAATCACTGGTGCAGTGCCTGCTATCTGTATCAGAAACACCTGGATTCCAGGGATGGGAAAACTTTTGATCCAGTACCTCAAATGATACTTGTGCACATGTAAGTTTGAAAACCATTGCTTTAAATGATTGACAGAATTTTACAAGGTGGATTGAAAATGGTGGAAGAAGGGAGCATGCCAGACAGGGGTGATGGCCAGTGCAAACCAATGGAGATTTGAAGCTGGATGGTGGAAGGTGAAGCTGAAGATTAAAAGAAAGGGCTCCATTATGAGGGTTTGGTATGCCAACTAAGGAGCCAGACTATTGCCAGGCAGGTGAGGAGAGCCATTGGGGATTTAAAGGTGGGAGTGACATGCTCAGAGATGAATTTAGAAAGATCTTTCTAGTGGGAGTGTGTAGGAAGGATGGAAGAAAGGAAGACCTATATGGAAGCTGTAGAAAAAGTCCAACTGGTAGATGGAAGTATGATGAGAAAATGAAAGACCCAATGCACATTTAAGAGGAAAGACTAATAGAACTTAGATATTTATTGAGAAAAATATATGTCTAGGAAGCTATCCATTTTATTTTACTTGGGTGGCAGCAGCAGACCCTGGATTTTCAACTTTCCATGTAATAAAAAGGGAATAACACCTACCCAATCCTATCCTTTATGTAGGTTAAATAAAAATATATGGATTAAATGAAACACCACATTTACAGATGGAAAAATAGATCCACTATCAATCAAGGAATGAACTTCCTGTAGGTGACTACATGAAATCTAGTTCAACCGCTAGTGAATTTTAGGGTTTAGAGCCATATGTACTATCAATTAAATTGGGATAGAGCTTGGGGAATACAATTTTGAAATTTCAGATGTAGTGGAAAGATTGAAAGGTAAAATCAGTTATTTTGTGGCCATTCCAGGTTTCAATAAATATACTTAGAACTGCTGGGAGACAGCTCCGATTGAGAATTTAACTTCTTAGGGCTTCTCATGTTAAATCAGATTCCATCTGGAGCTAAAACTGGAGGCATCTTTATTTTGAGTGTTTTTGTTTGGATCATATTTCATACTTTAGTAACAGTATGTGAGAAATAACTAATAAAATTCTTTTAAGGAATGCTGTGAATGTAAAATATGAACAAACATAATAATGTGCTTAATGAACTATAAAAATAAAAGGATAGATAATATTCTGCAAAACTTTAGCAAGTTAATTATGCTACAATGAGAAGCAATGGCATGTGTATTTTACTTTGCTCTGTGTGGGAAGGGCATTTCACATACCCCTGGCACTTAGGTGATTACTGGGTGCACTGAATCACAGAAAGAAAAAGGGTGAGATGTTCATTAAGGGCTAAGTGGGGAAATTAAAAATGAAACAATTATGGGAACTGCATATGTTGTTTTCAAGTTTCCATCATCTATTTAAATATTTAAATGCTCCCAAGTGATATATAAGATTTACAATAAAGTGATATAAAAATAAGCAAAGTCATTGTTTGTAGAGTTACAGGCACACAAAATGATAAATTCACTAGAAATTGGAAATCTTTCTTGGACACTAGCAAAATAAATAGTGTATGTAAGTAAATTAACAGATAAAAGGATTCAGCTCTTTCATTCCTTATTTGAGATAAACTATTTTAATGACAGTAGCCATGCCACCTTTGCTAATTATAAGAAACATTTATACTCATTGCACACATTTCAGAAAGTACAGAGAATTATGAAGAAAAAATAAAAACCATCCATTTTTTCTACTACCCAGAGATAATCACCACTAACGTTTTGGTTGTACATCCATAGAAAGTGTGGATGTGAATCTATTGATTTATACACTTTTCAATATTAACTATTGGTAATGGCTGTAAATCCCCAGTTTGGGAACATTAATCCTACCATTTAAATAAATATAAACAAAATGGCAAAGAAATCTTTGTACATAAACTTTCACATACTCATCTAATTATTCACTTAGGAAAATTATTTAGTTTATTAACATCAAATTTAAATTACCAAACTGATTCCAGAAAGTACCAATGTGCATTCTATACACACACACACACACACACACACAAACGATACTAAAAATGTCTAAATCTTAACCAATTCAGAGCTGAAAATGAATGTTTTTGAAATTTATATATTCTTTTATACATGATACTGCTCATTACTACATTTCTACGTTTCTATTTATAGATTTTTATGTAATTCAATTAGAAGTATTTTCCTTAAAAAGTTGTCCCCACCTCAAAATTATACAAATAACTTTCTAAATTTCCTTTTAATTTTACGTTCATTTTTTCTTCCAATTAAATCATTAATTAGTTTGAAATTTTTGATTTAAGGTGAGAAGAAGGGATACATCTCTTTTTTTTTAATTGGAAAAAAATACTGTCCCAAAGTCATTTACTCTCTCATCCATCCTTTCCCCACAGGAAAATGCCAATTTTGTTACACATTAAATCCCCATATACACTAGAGTCTGCTACTGGATTCTTTAATTTGTTCCACTAATTTTTTTTCCTGTTCTTGTGTCAGCAACAAATAGTTTAATTGATCATATTTCCATGATAGTTCTCTAATACTTGGTAGAGTAAATCCTTCCCACGTTTCCTTCTTTTGACAATGTTCCTGATTATAATCATTCTTGTATTGTTTTTGAGAATTTTAAAATAAATTTGTTTTTTTTCCAGTCCAACTGGAATATTAATGAGGATACATTACATTGATGGATTAGCTTTTAGAAAATTGGCATCTGTTCATTGATGAGTGTTATTGTCTATACTCATGGCATGTGCCTCTACTTCAAAACAGTTCTTAATGCTTTTGCTGAGTTTTATATTTTTTCTTTTAAAAGTTATTTTCTATTTCCTGTTAGGTTTATTCCTCAGTGTTTTACGTTTTTATTTGTTTTCAGTGTGGTGGTTATCTTTATTGAGGATGCACCTCTTCACCTAATATATAAGCTGAATGATACTGGGTGTTTATGTTGGGACTGTCTTTTGAATTCTTAGTGTTCCTGAATATTTTCCTTTGATTCTACTGGATTTTTCTTGTATCATATAACTTGTAAATTATACTACTTTCACTCTTTCCCTTCCATACTTATAAGCTCTCTTGTAGGATAGGTCTTCTGAAGCAATATTAAAATATCAGCAATAATATGCAAACCCACATGGCCTCTTGACTTTAATGGGTTTATCTGTTGTGTTTTTCTATTAGGCATAAAGCTGTTTATAGGTAGACACACACACATAAACAGTCACACGACATGATGCTGAATTTTAACAAATGCCTTTTTTGTAATCATTTGATATGTTTATATGTTGTTTTCCTTTTGTTTAAACCATTAAGAAGGAAAACACTACAGATCTAATACTGAACAATCTTTACATTCTTTACATTCCTGGAATGAGCAGTTTTATATTATTGGCTATTATTCTTTTAATATACAGTGGAATTAAATGTGTCAATGTTTTATTTATGTTACTTGTTTCTCCATTTATCAGCAATATTGGTTTGCCCTTTTCTTTTTGTGCAATTTGTGTACATTTGGTATTAAGTACCACAAACCGTTTGTAAGACATGCCTTTTTTTTTTAACCACAAATGTGAGGTCACTCACAGAAATTGCAGCAAAGGGGAAAAACAACTTCAATCTGATTTCCTGGCTAATAAATTTAATCAGTGAGTCCCCATCCCTAAAGGATTTCTTATTGGCCATGCCCCCACCCCCACCCCAGATCTGCATTGTCTCATGTTTTGGGGGCCTCCATCCATCTAAGATCTCCTTTTCATCTCCTCTTAAGATTCCAATCCTATTCTCATGTCACTGGCATAAAATGATAAAACTCCTACTTATTCTGCAGAGCAATTTAAATATATATATATATGTATATTTTTTTAAATCTAAAACCAGTGGTCTCCAAATTGGAGAGGCACATTCAGTTAAGTGAAAGAAAAAAAGTTAAAACTTCTATTTCAATAATTTATATCATTTTTAAGCAATTGTATAATATATTAGTAGAATATTACCTGTATATAACTTTTAATAAACAACCACATATTTGATTTGGACACTCAAAATTTTTATCCTGCAGTGGTCTCATAGCTCCTAGATAAGAGACAGAGATACAAGGATTCCATAGCTTTCCTGAACAAAGGAGAAATTATCTTCCTCAGTGAAATTTTGCTATTTTTTTGTGATCAATTATCTCAAATTATAGTTGACTTTTACAGTTACATTTTGTTTTCTTTCAATCACATTGATTATATTAGTACTTTGCTATTTGGTACATTAACATCTGTTCATAAAATTAAATTTCATACAACCTACCCATTATGAATGAAAAATGCCCTCATGTTCCAAGTCAATGTTTTGATATAGAATATTTTCTGATATTAATACTGTAAGCCTACTTTTAAAAATATTTTAATTGTAAACCTTAACAAACATAAAAACATTCTTGACATGCAAATACTCTATACATGGTATATAATCAGTGGCTCACAATATCATCATATAGTTCTGCATGCATCACCATGATCATTTTTTTTTAACATTTGCATTTCTCCAGCAAAAGAAACAAAAAAGAAAAAACTCATGCATACCATACTCCTTACCCCTCCCTCTCATTGACCACTAGTATTTCAGTTTACTCAATTTATTTTAACCTTTGTTCCTCCTATTATTTACTTTTTATCCATATGTTTTACTCATCTGTCCATACCATAGATAAAATGAGCATCAGACACAAGGTTTTTACAATCATACAGTCACACTGTAAAAGCTATATCATCACACAGATATCTTCAAGAAACATGCCTACTGGAACACAGCTCTATGGTTTCAGGTTCTTCCCTCTAACCACACTAATACACCAGAAACTAAAAAGGGGATATCTATATAATGTGTAAGAATAACCTCCTGGATAACCTCTCTACTCTGATTGAAATCTCTCAGCCACTAACACTTTATTTTGTCCCATTTCTCTCTTCACCCCTTTGGTTGAGAAGGTTTTCACAATCCTCTGAAGCCAAGTCTCAGCTCATCCCAGGATTTCTAGCCTATGTTACCAGGGAATCATGTCCCATATAAAGGGAGGGAGGGCAGTGAGTTTGCTTGCCCAGTCAGCTGAGAGAGAGAGGCCACATCTGAGCAACAAAAGAGGTTCTCTGGGGGTGACTCTTAGGCCTAATTTTAAGTAGGCTTAGCCTATGTTTGGCCTATTGACTTGGTTGTCCCCATTGCTTGTGAGAACATCAGGAATTGTCCAAATAGGAAAGTTGGTTTTCCCTCCTTTCTCCCCATTCCCCCAAGGGACTGCAAATACTTCTTTATTCAGTGTTCTGATCACTCTAGGATTTACTGGGGCATCACACTAACCTGTAAAAACCAAAAAAAACTCATGCTCTATTCAAGGTTCCATGTACTTATAGTGTTCAATTAAACTGACTGTACAAATGTACAATCTACTTTTATTTTTGTTATCTACAAGTTGTATTTTTACCCATCCAACTCTGAGGCACTTTTATTCAAATGTTCCATTTTTCTTAATAATTCTTTCCAATTGCTTATTAAATGAGATAAGCCCTTGATCTCATGCATCCAAAAACTTGTCTCTATAAAAATTAAATCCTAGTAAATATTTTATTAAAATAAAACTAGTTACTATTTGTGCTGGTTTGAGGCTGCTCTGTGCCCCAGAAAAGCCATGTTCTTTATCTTAATCCAATCTTATGGGGGCAGATCTATTGTTTTGGTGTGATATTTTTATTAAGTTGTTTCCATGAAGATGTGACCCACCCAATTGTGGGTGGGACCTTTGATTAGATTGTTTCCATAGTCCATTCAAGATGGGACCCTTACTGGAGTCCTTAAGAGGGAATCATTTTGGAGAAAGCTCAGCACTGACACAGAGATGTTTGGAGATGCAGAAATAAAATGCCCCCAGGGAAGCTATTTGAAACTAGAAACCAAAGACCCAGCAGATGCCAGCCATGTGCCTTCCCAGCTGACAAAGGTGTTCCATGCGCTCAGCCTTTCTTGAGTCAAGGAATCATTCTTAGAATGCCCTAGTTTGGACATTTTTTTGGCCTGAAAATTGTAAACTTGTAGCTTAATGAATTCTATTTATATAAGCTAACCCATTTCTGGTATATTGCACTTCCGGCAGCATTAACAAGCAAAAATATCATTCCAATGTTCAGTGTGCATGTAGCTGCCAATGCCAGGGGTCTGTATTTAGGTTCAAATATTTTACATCTAGATCTTACATTTATATGAATATAAAAGGAATGTGAATGTTGTGAAATGTTCCTCAGCCACCATAAGTAATGTTATCAATATAGCTTATTTTATGAGTACCTCTGGAAACAAGAATTAGAGCATAAAGAAAAGCAAGAAAATAAATTGTTGGTTCTGCTGTAAAACAATCCTTTACTGCGTAAGAAATGGTGTATTCATGCTGTCGGAGATGAAGTGTCTTGCAAGTACTTCTGCTACCAAAATTCTCCTCAAACTGTGAAGGCACAACCTGGAATCTCTCTAGGCATTTGGATGCATATGCCTTTTTTTGTTTTTTGCTTGTTGTAGACACTGGGAATTGAACTCGGGTCTCTGGCATGGCAGGCAAGAACTCTGCCTGCTGAGCCACCGGGGACCACCCCATAGGCCTTTTATTTTGAGAACATTGGCAAGAGCTGTGAACAAGAGTTCCCCAGGTCCTGAGTGGAGTTAGTCCCAAAAGCTGATGTTGAGTAGTGTGGTGCCAGCCCTGAGCATTGCATTTTTCATGATAGAGGGGCCTGTATGTGCTTTAATGAATTTGATTTCTTGTGTTTCTGATAGACGAGTTATACAAGTCCCTCTAAAATGGGGGGTACAGGACAGGAATCCATCTTTTCTGGGTCTGTATTGTTCATTATTGAAGGGCAGTGCAAGGGTTAAAGCCCCAGAGTCTTTCTACTCTTCCCACAGCTTGTCTTGCCTTTCCCCAATCCTCATCTCTTCAACTGAGTTTGTTATTAAGAATTGTCTCACTTATTAACCTCTTGAGATGCAAAAAAAGCTGCATATTGAAATCCTATGTCCTCTATTGAGTTGTTTTAAAGTTAAATTCACCTGACACATATCTTCAGATTTGTGTGTGTGTGTGTGTGTGTGTGTAAATGAATATAATTACTGCTATTTGCAAATTTTATTATGGATGGGTTATATTCTATTTTTATTTCTTTTTATTCCTCTTGGTTTGTTTTTGAGAGAGGAGAGAATAAAGCGTACTGTCTTCCTACAGCCTGTTTTAAAAGTTTTTAAACTCTTTAAACCTAGAACTAATATTTATGGCTGAATTTATAAAATGCAGTGGGTTCAGCATAAAAAGACAGAGTCCAGCACCTTGTTTGGATTATAACATTTTATATAATAAAGTAAAAATAACAATGCATTTAGAACTTTCAGATGCAAATTATTTGGGGCTCCTATGTTTGTTTATTTGTATTTTCAATGATGGCTTGAAACATTCAATAATTTTAATAAAATAGTATTAAAACTAAGACTAGAAAAATTAATGGGAAATGAAAGTGTATACCTTTTATTTGACAGCTGGAAAGTCCCACTTAGTGACTGCTCACATGTATCAATGGCATAATTATGGTAGAATGCAGTGGTGCTTTCAGGAAAGGGATATTTCTTCAGGTTGGGGAGCTACAGTGTGCAAGTAACTTCTTAACCAAGACAGTCCTGTTTCATCTTGGCAGTATTCATTAGTGCCTCAAATAATTATCAGTATGCGGTCTGGTTTTCATCTGCCACTAAATCTAATCTCCATTTAGGTGAGGCTAGCAAAGAGGGCTTCAACTTAAAAGAATAGCATACCAGAGAAAATATGCAGGCTTGGAGTTTGATATCAAAATGAATGGATAGTTACTGAATAGAACCCAGGAAATGAAAATACGTAACATTGGGGAAAAATATATATACCTAGAAATTTGTAGACTATGGACCCTGGTGTTCCAGGAAGGTTCTTGAGTGTGCCTATCGATTCATCTTATTTCAAAACAGAAGACATTACAACTTGGTTAATTGGAAGAAAAAGAAATATAACAGTTCTAATAGATGCAGATCAGGTTGATTAAAATCTACTCTGAAATAGATTCTTGTTTTCATAACTGTTGGATAGAAGGTCTTCTAAAATACACATTTGTTGCTTTCTTTTATGGTAGTGTTCTAGTTTGCTAGCTGCCAGAATGTAATATACCAGAAATGGAATGGCTTTTAAAAAGGGGAATTTAATAAGTTGCTAGTTTACAGTTCTAAGGCCAAGAAAATGCCCCAATTAAAACAAGTCTATAGAAATGTCCAATCAAAAGTGTCCATCCAGGGAAAGATACCTTGGTTCAAGAAGGCTGATGAAGTTCAAGGTTCTCAAGTGAGAAGGCACATGGTGAACACAGTCAAGGTTCCTCTCTCATCTGGAAGGGCACATGGCAAACACGGCATCATCTGCTAGCTTTCTCTCCTGGCTTCCAGTTTCACGAAGTTCCCGGGGAGGTGTTTTCCTTCTTCATTTCCAAAGTTCGCTGGCTCATGAACTCTCTGCTTCATGGTGCTGCAGCATTCTCTGCTCTCTCCGAATCTCCTTCATTCTCCAAAATGTTTCCTCTTTTATAGGACTCCAGAAACTTCTCAAGACCCACCCAAATGGGTGGAGACATGTCGTCACCTAATCCAGCTTATCAACCACTCTTGATTAAATCACATCTCCAGGAAGATGATCTGATTACAGTTTCAAACATACAGTATTGAATAGGAATTATTCTGCCTTTACAAAATGGAATTTTGATTAAACATGGCTTTTCTAGGGGACGTACATCCTTTCAGACCAGCACACATAATGGTATGCATACGTTGTCTGGAGATCGAAGATTATGCAATACCTCTAGGTCATTCTGAACAGTGAATAATTTGTTATATACAGGAATATCAATAGATTAAAACATCATCTAGAGGGAATGTAACACAAATTACAATAGTTATTCTTTGGGACAAACTCCTGCCTCTTTTACTGCCATTTTTTTTGTCTAAGAATCTAGAATAGACAATTAGTTTCTGCATGTCTAGAAAGTATTTTGCTGTGGAATTCCATCCTTTTTCACCTACTCAAGAAGTCACTCAGCTCTTTTCTTTCTCCCTTATATAACAAAATTTTCCATCTCTGCTGGGTCATTCCCTGTAGCACACAAACATATTATTACTCTCATTTAACAATATTTTCTCAAAATACTTTCCATGTGAGAAACCTTCCCATTTCTCCAGATATTTTTCAGAGAAACTCCTAAAAATAATGGCATAGATCTGCTGCCTTCAATTCCCCTCCTCCTGTTCCCCTTTAAGCTATTCCAGTTGTGTTCTTGGGTCAACAACATCACTGAAGCTTCATTTTTCATTTTTTAAATTCATTTTTTAATTCAGCAGTCACATACTAAGTCCTCATCTTATTATATCCTTCAGTAGCACTTTATCAATTGATCTTTGCCTCTTCCTTGACACACTTCCTTCCCTTGGCTTTCAGGATACCAAGGATTGCATGGTTATCATCTTACCTCAATGCTCACTCCTTCTCAGCCTTCTTTTGCTCAATCCTTCTTTTCTTGGAACCTCGTAATATGTGAATTTTTCTTTTTCTATACTTATTCTCTTGATGATCTCCTCTTGACTTTTAACATCACTTATAAGACAACTTCAAATTTATACCTTCAGCCCAGCCCACTCTCCTGAAGTCCAGACATATATATTTATATTGAACCACCTGCTGAAAATCTCATTTAGAAGTTGAATAGATAACAAAAAAACTAATATGTCCATAACTGGGTTCCTGGTCTTCTCACAAAAATATACTCTACTTACAGCTTCAGAAGATGGCTGCACTTTCCTTCCAGTTGCTAAGTTGACCAACCATCCCAGTCTACCTGGAACTGAGGGGGTTCCCATGATGTAGGAAAACTGGCAAAATTTTACTGCTAAAACTGGGAAAATCCTGGACAAACCAGAAGAAGTTGATCATCCATTCTGTCAGTTTTTCAGGGCATTCACCTTGTATCCATCTTTGATCCTTTTTTTCACATCTCATATCTACTGTATCAAGAAATCCTGTTGTTCTACCCGTAAATTGACTAGTTCTCAAAACCTCCCTCAGTACTGTCTGGTACTCAGTATCATCTTTCACCCTGATAACTAAAGTAGCTTCCTAATTGGTCTTCCTGCTTCTATCCTTCTTTCTCCTACCATTCATTTCAACTCAGCAGCTAAAAACTTAAACAAAACTTAAACCAGTTCATTATATTCCTTATTTAATAAATCCTCTATACATTCCTATTTCAATCAGTAAAAATAAAAATCCTTACAATGGTCTATAAACTCTTTATGAACCAGTTTCAACTCTTGTCTTGCCCAGTCCACAATCCCATTCTTTCCATTGTCTCAACTCCTACAATTCATTTCCTTATTCACTCCTCTATAGCTACATTAGTTTCCTCGCTGTTCTCTTTCCTGATAACAGGCTACTGTTTTAGGGTCTTTGCTTGTGCTCTACTTTCTGCTTGAGATACTCGCTAGGTATCTGCATAATTTACTCTTTCACTTGGTTCAAGTCTTTGCTCAACTGTAACCATCTCCACAGTGATCACACTATTAAAAATTATACTTTCCTCCACTCCAGATCTCTCACTGTGTTTTATTTTCCTCACAGTTTTGTGTATGTGTGTGTGTGTGTGGGGGGGGGTCCATTCTCAGGTCAGATTCATCTCCATCTGTTGACATGAGGAACCTAGAAAACAAGTTGTCTCCTTCCAAAATACAATGAAGGGAAAGGCATAGGATAGATATTCCCAATCCAGAAGGGAGAAATTAGAGAGAAAAAAGATGCCATAGATACCAAACAAGTCTAAAACTAAGCACAGAAAATTCATTCAGATTTTAGTCCTGAGAGTAATCTGCAGTTCAATGCTTTATCCTGCATCCCCATGGGGAGAGCAGCCCTATGCTCTCTGAACACTGATGTGGTGCCCCATCCTCTCTGAAAATCAAGGTGGCAGCTACCTACCCCTGAACACTGGGGCATTGTGCAATCTCTCCGGATATCATAGCAGTACCCTCATCTTTCCAAATACTGCTCAGTGAGGACCCTCTGGCTCAAAGCTTTCCATCCATGGTTTTACCCTTTGAGTCATTCTTCCTTCACTTCATCCTGTCTGTCCCTTTAGATCCAGGCTGGCAGTGCTCTGCTAATACAAAATGTTCAAAAATCTTGTTGGTTTTCTGTGCAATTCACTAGGGTCCAAGCCATCAGACCAAAGAGTCTTCCAAAGATCTTTCCTGGATAATTTCATCACCATTCCTAACTTCCTCTTAGATGGCTGATTGGATCCAGGAGCCACATGCCTAATATCTTTAACAGATGCTTGTACAGCCACTCCCTCAGACCTGATTGCAGAGCATATTATCTAGATAGGGTGAGAATTTTCCAAATTATCAAATACTGGTTGCTTTTTACTTAACAGTTCATTCTCAATTCCTCAACAGTTCATTCCTTTCCCTTGGCCTTTTACCATAAACCTCAAGAAGATAAAAAACGGCACCTTTCATACTTTCAAAATTCTCTCAGCTAAGAATCTGAGTTCATTGCTTTCAAGTTCTGTCTTATACTTGGCATCAGGACACAAGCCTTTCTAGTCCTCTGCCACTTTATAATAAGTTAGATAACTTTTCTTCCAGTTTTTAATAATGCATTAATCATTTCCCTCTAAGTCTTCACCAGAAGCATATCTAAATACATATTTCTAAAAAACAAAAAAGACTCTTTTTCAAGGAAATCCAGGCTTTTTCCATCAAGTACTTCAAAATTCTTCCAGCCTCTACCTATTGCCTAATTCCAAAGGCACTTCCACATTTTTAGATATTTGTTACAGCAGTACCCATTTCTGGTACCCAAAAAGAAACTGTCTTAGTTTTCCAGGGCTGCTATAATAAAGTATTAAAGAATGGGTTAGCATACATGACAGAATGTTTTTGTCTCACAGTTTTGGATGCCAGAAGTCAGAAATAAAAGTGTTGGTAGGGTCAGGCTTCCTATTAAAGGAAAGAAGCCATTCATAATACTCTCTGGCTCCTAGTATGTGGCCAGCAATCCTTTTAACCATAAATGTCTTCTCAAACTGTTAATCTCCCTCAATTATCACTAACTGTATATAATATGAGAAAAAGATTTTCAGATGGGCTAAGAAAGCAAAATTTTACTTTATACTGTATGCAAAAGATATACCTAAAGTAAACTGAGTGGAAAAGTTTAAAGATAAAAAGCATGAGCAAAAATATACCAATCAAAGGCAAGCAAGAATAAAGCAGGGGCCATGATCTTGATCTAAAACAAGATAGAATTCAGGCCAAGAAGAATTAAACAATACAAAGTAGGACACTGTATAATGCTAAAGGCTACAATTCACAGTGAAGATATTAATATCTATTCATCAAATATCAGTAGCAACTTTTATAGAGCAGAAACTAAAAAAGATAAAATGAGAAACAGACATGCATTAAAAATAGGAAACTTTAATACACATCTCTCAGATCTGCATAGATCAAGGGAAAAAATGTTAGTAAGACATAGAAGGCCTGAAAAAGTAATAAAATAGAGCCTAAAGATAGATAATAAGCAATGTATCCTGATAACAAATACACGTTGTTCT
Organism: Myrmecophaga tridactyla; assembly: GCA_004026745.1. Classification (NCBI taxonomy): domain Eukaryota; kingdom Metazoa; phylum Chordata; class Mammalia; order Pilosa; family Myrmecophagidae; genus Myrmecophaga; species Myrmecophaga tridactyla. The sequence continues at coordinate 26,247 of PVIY010016071.1, forward strand.
CACATGTACATAAAAATCTATGAAAATTGACCATACATTAGGTTACAAATAACTCAAAACTAGAAATAAATAATATTCTCTGACTGTAATGCAATAAATCCTGATTTAGTAACACTAGTAACAAAAAAGACCTTTCCACTAGGAGTTTTTTTTAAAATTTAAACAGCTCTTGTATCAAAGGACAATTCCAAACTAGAACTTTTAGGAAAGAGTAATGATTAAAGCACACTAGAATCTAATGAAAATAAGAATGTCATAAAAGAGTCAGTGGAATGTCTTGTGCTTGGGAGAGTCTTTCTAAAAAAAAGCATAAAGGACTAGATAGATCCATATTTTAAAATCTATTTAATGCATATTATTTTGGGAATATTCTTATGAATATTTTTATTATGTGTGCATGCATTTTTAGCTTATATCAGTGGAATTCTTTGAAGTTATCAAAGCTATATTCACCAAGCTTCATTCTAAAAATACAGACAAACAAATTTGCATTAAAATAAAAAACAGTAATCTATCAAGATAAAATAGTATGCAATATAATGATAAGAGAAATGTAAAGGTTTAGCATAACAGTCTATTGTATTACAGTCAGAGAATATTATTTATGCTGGAAAGGAATACTTTAAAACTCAAAACTATTTTATGCTATTAAAAGTAAGACAAAAGACATAAAGAAAATGATTTTTAAGATGCAAATGTGATGGCTAAGTTCATGTGTCAACTTGGCCAAACTATGGTGGTCCAGTTGTTTGGTAAAGCAAGCACTGGCCCGAGTGTTACTGTAAGGGTATTTCATGGTTTAAATCATTAGTAAGTTGATTGCATCTGTGGCTGATTACATGCAAAGTCAACTGAGGAGATTGCCTTGAACAATGAGAGAAGTTTCATCCATCAATGAGAGATGAAGGTTTTAAAAGGAGAGGTAATGGTTTCAGCTGTCAGAAGAGAGAATTTCCATCTTTACTTCAAGTAGCCAGTTTCTCCTGGGGAATTCATCAAAACCCACATTGGTTTTCCCAACTTGTGGCTTGCCTAACAGAATTTGGACTTGCTTATCCTGAGTCACCCTGCAACAATCTGATAATATCTAGATAATATATATATCTCCTGTTGTTTCTGTTTTCCTAGAGGACCCTGACTAATATAATATAGGAAAAACATAAATCAGAATTAGAGAAACTTAGAAATTAGGTGATAGAAATCAAGAAAAATTAGAAATACAAGAAAAAATGATTTTAGAAATAAAGACTAAATAAGTAGAAATGAAAAAACAAATAAAGATATAAGATCATATCTTAGGGCACTTAGAAACAAAGAAGGAGGAAAATTTTTAAAGTTTAAGGAAATGAATAAAGAGATAAAAGGAATTTGAAAGGAAGAGAAAAATCATTAAGGTAGGAAAAATATATTCCACATTGGGCTACAGGAATCCCTGAAGAGCTGAATCAAGGCAAGGAAACAGAAGCGCTTCTATTAACTATAACTCAAAACATTTGTCTTGGAACAAAGAAGAAGCTTGAAACTACATATTAAAAGAGCCCAATGTACCTGAGACTCAACCCAGAAAGACCAAAATCAAATAATATTTAAAATTACTGGACTTCAATGGAAAACAAAATATCCTATAAACATATTAGGGAATCGTGAGAGTTTCTGGGAAACTCTTTAACCCAAAAGAAAATGGTGTATCATATTTAAGATACTCAAGAAAAGAAAATTTAAACCAGATTTTTTTTCAGATATAGAAAAATTATCTTCAAGTTCAGAAGGAAAAGGAAAGTTGTTATCATAATGATAAATCTCAGGGAATATTGTTTCCATGGCCCTCCTAATGAATGTACTAAGGGGCTAGTTTTAGATAACCAGAATTACTAGTGAGACATCAACATAAGAACAAGTGGTGAGCATTAAAAACATTTCCTTGCAGACCTAGGATTAAGTGAAGATTAAAAGAAATGATAATATGTAATGGCAATATGATTTGCTAATGTAGTTATATTACAAATATTAAAAGTGGGGGGTCAGGGAAAGGCACATAAAAAATGAACTGTTTTCCATAATCGTATTTTCTGTTGGCACATTTGTACTGTTACTATGAGACTGTTCTGCTACATGTATAAAGTGAGATAAAGCAAATCAATTTTACAGAATATCCTAATTCTATTTTATCTAGTGTCCTTGAGAACCACACAACCTAGTCAAAATGTCCCAATCAACGATTGGTCTGCCCTCACAAGATTGGGTTAAGAGAACACCACTTTTTTGGGGTACAGAACAGTTTCAAACCAGCACAACTCCTATCTAGACCCCCTAAAGACATGTTCTTTCTATATATGAAAATACATTAATTCCATCATAATTTCCAAAAAGCCTTAAACCATTTCAGTAACAGTACAAATACAATACAAGTTCAAAAACAGTACAAAGTCTTATCAAAATCAGCTACAGGCATGGTCTCAAGTAAGGAAAAATTTTCCTCTGGCTGTGAAACTTAGAACAAGTTATCTGTTTCCAATACACAAAGGAAGTATAGTCATAGAAGGGATAGTCTACCACTTCCATAGGGAGAAATTGAAAGAAAACAGGAGTCAAAGTTCCCAAACAGTCCCTAAAGCCTTCAGGGAAAAATCCATTATATTTTGAGGTTTGGATGTCATTTATAGAATGATATTTTATCCTTGGGGCTTGAGAGAGAAGCAGCCCCATCCTTTCCAAGAGCTTATACAGTGGCCCTGCTTTCTCCAAACAATGGGGTGAGAGTTGCGACCATTGGGAGACCACCTTGTTCTCAGCCCCAATCTTCTCAAGGGTCTGGGTGGCACCCAGATTCTTTCCCATCTGCAGTGTACATGATCAATCCCTTCAGAGCAATGGGTTGGTGGCCAGGTTCTTCCAATCTCTGGAAGATATGCTCCACCCTCTCTGAGGCCTGAGGTGGCAGCATTCTTCCAGAACAATGGGGTAGCTGAGTTCCTCTCAACTCCCCAGGCAGGTGAGAGCCCTGTGGTGGTAATATTATTCCTGAACATCAAGGCAGAAGACTCACCCTCTGCCTCGAGGGCAAAATTACCCTTTCCACATGCTTGGGTGCATCTGCTCTCCTGGCCCAAGATTTCTTGGTTTCAGACCTTAGCTTCCATGGTTCTGCCTTTGATGACTTTTTTTCATTCAATGTGTCCCTTTTAGTTCAAACTGGCAGTGATTCTGTTTTTATAGATCTTGCAAAAAATTTATTGTTTTGGCATTCAGCATACAGGGCTCAAAACCATCAGACAATAGGACTATCCACAAATCCTTTATGGATAACTCTACCTCCAATCCTGACTTGTCCTGACATGGCTGACTTATTCCATGTTTGGTAAAATTGTCATGGGGGGGCACTGTTTTCTGGGCACTCATTTCCCAAAAGTTCAGAATTTTCCAAACTATCAGTTTCTGATTTCTTTGTACCCAAGAATTCATTCTTAGCTTATCCCTTTCTTCTCACATTTTACTAAGCTGCAAGGAGAAGCCAGGCTGCCTTTTCCACATTTAGTTTAGAAATTTTCTCAGCTAGATATCCCAGCTCATCTGTTTCAAATTCTTCCTTCCGTCCAACACCAGTACTCAATTTTGCCTAATTCTTTGCCACTTTAAAGCAAGGGTAACCTTCCTTCCAGTTGTCAATGCCATATTCATCAGTTCTGTTTAAGGCCTCATAGATAGTATCTTTCGAGTCCATATTTTTACCAACAGTATGTTCAAAGCAAAAGCCTTTTCAATCAAACTCCTTATAATTCTCCCAGAATCTTCCCCTTATCCAATTACAACTCCAGCATTTTTGATATTTGCAAATTGCAGCAACCCACTTCTCTGGTCCCAAAATCCTTCTCAATTTGCTAATGCTGCTGGAATGCAATATAGCAGAAATGGATTGGCTTTTACAAAGAGGGATTTATTAGGTTTTAAATTTATAGTTCTAGAGTCATGAAAATGTCCAAATTAAGGAATTGACTGAAAGATAACTTCACTCTAGAAAAGCCGATTGTGCCCAGTGTTTCTCTGTCACATGGGAAGGCACATGATGATGTCTTCTTGTCCTTCTCCCCTGGATTTATTTCAGAATGCCTCTCTCAGCTCTTGTGGGTCCTTCTGGCTTTCTCCTAGGGTGTTTTCTTTCTCTAAACATCTATGTGTCTTCTCTTAGTTTCTCTTGGGCAAACTGTGGATTTCGTCTCTTAGCTTAGCATCTCCTGGGGCATTTTCTGTGTCCAAACATCTGTGCTTTCTCCAATATATCTTCCTCTTAAGGGACTTCAGTAAGTGGATTAAGATCCACCTTGAATGGGTGGGGCCACATCTCCTGGACACAACCTAGTCAAAAGGTCTGAATCAAAAATTGGTCTGCCCCCACAAGATTGGATTAAAAGAACATGGCTTTTCTGGGGCACATAATAGCTCCAAATTAGCACAGTGTACCTCACTGCTAACAAGTGCTCCAAATATCTCAGAAAATGTATCAGGCTTGTACAATGTAAGCAAAGCACTTTAGGGCAGATTTAATGTCTAGTTGGGATGTAGCAGTGTGGTAGAATTCTGGAAAACTGTTATGATTAGATAGATATCTATTCTGATTGGTCAGTGGCCATGATGTTGATTGTTAAATGTTTCCAATATCACACTTGAGTGGAGGTGAGTAACTATATAGGCCATAGCTTCTATGAGGTTAGAGTCTCAGCCATTAAATAAATAATATTCTGAGTGTTGTGATCATGTGCAATGGCTCTACTAGTATACCTGACATATTTAATTAGTGTTCAATGAGTTTGGAAGGAAAACATTAGGGAATACACACCCATAAACACACACACATATTTCTAAACATTTATCATATTTTTATATATGAAGCTATATCTATTATATACACAAAATTTATATGTATATACATATTGGCACATACATATACTCATTATTATTTAATATTCTAAAGGAAATTATTGTTTTTACAGAAGAGAAAGAATCCCAAGTATAAAGAGATCGAAAATAAATTTGCGAAGACATTGTAATGCACATATATTAACGTTAGCAAAATGTAATATGGAAATGGAGAATTCAGTATTTGTTAGTTTATGGAGCTTAATATACCCAAGAGAGACTTAATTAATGGGCTTCTAATCAACAATTTTATTCAACATGTGCACTGAAGAGGGTAAATCCTTTAGTTTTAAATACAGTTTAGGAATCCCACCCTACTCTTAGCTATGGTTATGATCATTAATCAGGACTCTACAATTTACAATTCTTATTTATAGGTTAAAAAACATTACATGTTTAATACTCTAATTTTTCTTTTTCTTCCAATGCAGAAATATTTCATTGCCATTTTTCTATTTAGAATCAATATATGAATTTTGCAAACATTCTTTATTGTATTACAATTATAAAAGTTCTTTACAGATCAACTACTCCAGAACTTCTGGTTTTTCCTATATCCATATCATAATGTAGGCAGAAAAACTAACACATTTCCTGAAAATTGCACATATAAGGAGTTTAGTTGTTTATGTTATGAAATGTCTTCAGCTGAAATTATTACCCTGTTTAAAATTAAACATAGTATTTAAAATCAATAATTTATTAATACATAGTAATACTAATAATGTTTCAATGCTATCCTATGGGTTATATGGGTATGCATTAATAACCCCACTCCCCCTCTTTCATCCTTTAGGGTGAAAGCTCTAACATCATTCTACCAGAAAACAAGTCATCCTGTATTATAAAGTAGCAGGTTGCTACTGGGCTCCCCCTCTGCAACTATTTCTGAGAATATTGGTGGAATGCTTGTAGGTTCTGCAAATCTATTCTATTTGTCCCTTGTCAAACCAGTTAGCTGTAGACAACTCATGCAATTACTATAGTTAACCTTATATTTCTTCACAATGGTTTCTCCAGGCTCCATGTGTGAACAGAAGATATTCCTTAATTTCCCAAAATATAGCCAATACTGGGATATAATCTTTTGTCAAAAGTATTAAAAGGAAATTACAATGTGTGGAAACACAAACTCCAAATTAGATACAGGGCACCACAACTCCTTGATACAAAAACAAAAATGTCTGCCTCCTTAGCTTTCTGTCATTTGTCATCAGTCAGCTTACTTCTCCCTAACCAAACTGCTTTTGCCCCTAAGTAACCACCTTCCAATTTTCTCTATTCCAGTGAGAATTTTTCAGTTATGTTTTGAATTCTGCTGTAACAGTAAACCACAAAATTAACAGCAAATTAAACAAAACTTCATTAATTTCTCTCATGTAAAAGATTTCAGGAAGCAGTTGCCCAGGGGTGGAATGAGAGCTTAGGGCTATATTTTGCTGCTTTTCCATTTTTTAACATGCCACCTCATGGTTCCAAATTGGATGTTTAAACTGCAGTGGTAGCTTTCCTATTCTATCAAGGAGGAAGGAGGAGAGGAGCCTGCTCATTCCCTTAGATGACTTTTTTTGATAGAGCTACACAACCTATTGCTTATATCTCATTGGCCACAGTTCATGTAAATGTACATGACAAGCTGCAAAGGTGGGAGGGTGTGATGGTTAGGGTTATTTGTGAACCTGATCAGGTAGTGGTGCCCAGTTGTCTGGTCAAGCAAGCACTGGCCTAAACATTACTGCAAGGACAGTTTGTGGACCTAAATTATCAATAAGTTGATTGCATTTATGATTGATTACACCTACCATCAACCAAGGAGAGTGTCTGTAGCAATGAGAGAGATTTAATCTAATCAGCTGAAGGCTTTAAAAGGAGAAGTGGTGACTTCAGCAGTCAGAAGAGAGAATTTTCATCTCTACTTCAGTTAGCCAGGTTCTCCTGGGAAATTTATTGAAGACCTTCACTGGAGTTGCCAGCTTGCACTTGCCCCATGGAATTTGCACTCATGCATTTCCACAGTTGCATGGCTTTTATAAAATCTCATATTTACAGATATCTCCTGTTGAATCTGTTCCCCTAGAGAACCCTGACTAATACAGAGGGTAAGGTAGTCTTTTAAATGCAGGGCCACACGCTCCTGAATAAATTTGAAGGTCTGTTACTAAAAAGTAAGAGGAGTGTTTTAGTTGGCAACAAGAAGTCTCTGCCAAAAAGAGGATAAAATCAAACCCTATCTGATCTCTACCTCAAGTCTCTAGCTTACCTCTCAATTATCATCCCAAGATGCCATATGAACTCCATGGAAGAGAGATTTCCACATTATTATGCAGAAAATAACTTCTCATAGTCTCAAATTTTCCATGCCATAATAAAACTTTTATATTTGCCTACATAAAAGTTTACTGAGAGTTTTGCCAAAAGAAAGAGTGATCTGTACCAAATTTAGTCTTCTAGTCTCTCCCAAAGTAAACAGGGAAAAAATCTTGGCAGCATTCAAAATACAGTGTCTGTGTAGACATGCATACATGCAAACATGCATCCATCCATCCATGTGGTTTATATATATACATATATGTACATGTATATGACCATGAGGATATGCAGATGTTATAACAGTTATTCTCTCTGGCTGGTGAGAGCATGTACAGATTTTAATATTACCTTGTGTTTGTCAAATTTCCTGCAAAGAACTTTTATAATTGTAATTAGATAAAGAATGTTTACAAAATCCATATATCGATACTTAGTAGATAAAATATCAATGAAATATTTCTAAATCAGAGGAAAAATTAAAATTAAAATACTTAAAAAGCAATGTCTCCTAATCTATAAATAAGAACTCTAAATTGAAGATTCCTGATAAACAAATGATCATAACTATAACTAGCAGCAGAGTGGGCTTCCTAAATTATATTTAAAAGTAAAGGATTTACCCTTTCCAGTATACGTGTTTAATAAACTTGCAGTTTATAGGCCTCTTAATTAAGTCTCTCTTGGATATACTAACTGCTATAAACTGAATAAATAATGAAATTTTCCATTTCCACATTATGTTTTGTCAATTTTAATATATATACGTTACAGTATCTTTGAAAATTTATTTTCAATTTCTTTATTCTTGTGCCTCTTTTTTCTTCCATGAAAATAATTTACTTTGATGGTTGCATAAAAATATCTGTATGTATGTATGTGGCAATATGTATAAATTTTATGTATATAATATATATAGCTTCATATATAAAACTATGTAAACTTTTAATACGTGTGTGTGTTTACGTGTGTTTGTGTGTGTCTGTCTCCTAATGTTTTTCTTCCAAAGCCTCATTGAATACTAATTAAATATGTCATGTATACTAATAAAGTAATTGCACATGATCACAACACTCAGAATATTGTTGTTTATTTAAAGACTGAGACTCTAGCCTTATAGAAGCCATAGCCTATGTAGTTACTCACCTCCATTCAAGTGTGATATTGGAAACATTTAACAATCAATATCATGGCCACTGACCAATCAGAATAGACATCTATCATAACACATTTCCAACATTCTATCACACTGTTGCATCCCATTTAAACCTGCCCTAAAGTATTTTGTTTGCATGATAGTAACCTCATACATTTTCTAAGAAATTTGGAGCAGTTGTTAACAGTGAAATATATACTTGAAGTATTTTCCCATTCCATTAAAAGATGAGCCACAGAGAATGCATATGCAGTTTTTCTCTTCATATTCATTTACAGGCTACTTTCTGAAATCCTAAGAGCTCTGTGAGGAATGGAACAAAGATAGGAGAATTCATGGACTCTCTAAGGCCATGCAGTGGTCCACTGTCACACAATAATTAGAAAGTGTTTCTTTCTCTCACACAATTTTCTTGGCTGAGATTCAAGAGTCCCAGAGGAGCAAGTTATAAGTTCATTTCTAGGGGCAAATGGAGGCAAAATTGGTGAAACTCTCGAGAAAAATATGAATGTGGTGAGCTATGAGCTATCACCTAAGGAAGACTTGATACTTTACAGTTTTTCATTTGATTCTGTTCATATTCTAAGCTTTTAGGATCTATGTCCATATTAGGAGATATCAATGCTATGGTTCTCTGAAGCAATATTATAAGTGTGCAAAACATAGGCTTTAATTTTTCCCTTCAGTTAAAATCTACACACGGTTATTACAAAATATTATAAAATAAATCATTATATGAAGAATAATTTTAATATGCTCATAATACTCCTCCATCCAGTAGATTTCTTTTGATTTCAAGTAACCAGAAATTTACTCCAAACTGGCTTAAGCAAACAAGAAATTTCATCAGATCATGTAATTGAAAAGTCTGGGGGGTGGGGGGAGAAATTTGGCTTCATACACAACTTGATTTAGGGGCACAAACAATGTCATTTGGATTCTGTTTCTTTCCGTCTCTTCCTTCTGCTCACTCAAGTATTGGCTTCATTATTAGTTTTCCTCCTCAAGATGTCACCCATCCTCATTTACATTACCCCAGGATGGATGTCTCTCAATAATTCCATCAAAAGTGTCATTGCATCTCATTGGTACTAAATAGGACACTGGCCCATCTCTGAACTACAACCAATGAAATGCATGTTCCGATCGTTCAAGTCTGATTCACATCCCACCCCAAGAGTAGTTAAGGATACAATATAGTTCTCCAGCATAAAATCCCAATATGGTGAAATACAAAGGATGAGTGAATGGGTAACAATGACAACATATTTTTTGATACATGTAGACTGAGAGACTTTACATTGTTGAAAGAATTATTAAGCATCCACTTCAGCAAGAAAAAAGTTAAGACTGGAATACAAGAAACAAAGGTAGCATAGAAATGAATAAGTCATTTTAGTAAGTTTTATAAACTACTTGTGATAAGATAATGGAATCCCAAAGATTCCCATGTTCTAATCCCCAGAGCCTGAGAATATATTACCTTACATTCAAGATAAACTTGGCAGATGTCATTAAGTTAAGGATTCAAAAGTGAGGGGATGACCCTAGGTTATTGGATGCATCCAATGTTATCACATGGTTCCTTATAAGAGGGAGGCCAAAGTTATACTGGAAGGAAGATGCCATGCTGCTAGTTTAAAAAATGGAATGAGGAGCCATGAGTCAAGAAAAATAGCTTCTAGAAGCTGGAAAACACAAGGAAATGGATTCTCTGCTGAAGCCCTCAGAAGGAACATAGCCCTGCTGGCACCTTGATTTTTGACCTCCAGAACTGTAAGAGAATAAATTTGTGTTGTTTTAAGCCACTAAGCTTATGGTAATTTATTACAGTAGCAATAGGAAATGATTACATGACTAATTGCAAAAACCAGGGCTGCTGAATTTAGCGAATAAAAAAGACAACATCCGGTTAAATACTTTTTTGTTTATCTGAAATTCACATGAAACCTGGAGATCTATATTTCATCTGGCAACTCTAGTAAAAAACGTACCCTTCTTGCTACACTTTTTATTTAGTTTTGTTCTATTGTTAAGAAAAAATGAAACAAAAGCTTAAAAAACAGTAGTAAGCCAACTAGAGAAGGTATTTGGTGGGTAGTTTAAGTGACAACATAAATGTGGATATCAACGGCTTCTGATAAACTGGTAGCAGTTTTGCCAAGTGGGGTTTATATAGAGTCAATGAGATCTTTCCTGCCTGCAGCAAAAAGCCAGAAAAATGTTACTGAAATGATGCATAATCTAATGAATGAAGGATGAGAAAGATTTACACTTACCATGAGGCAAGTTATCTAGGCTTTCTCAGTCTTGGTTTCTTTATCTATAAAACAGGGACAGAAATAGCACTCTTTGTTCCTTGTTAGGGTGCTTTGGTGATTAATGAGATAATGAGCGAAAAGTGTTTGAACTAATACTGAGCAAAAGATAATTACCAAAAAGACATTCAGGTATTATTGTCATGACATCTACCAGCAAACAGTATGGCACAATTTTATGTATAGACACAGTAGCTTCTCCACTTGGGGCACTGATTATCCCTAATATATTCCAACCCATTAGGTTTAACTGATGTGTGTTTACAGAATATAGGCAACTTTTCTTTCATAGTCTCACTGTTCTGCACATTTTCTTCTTTTGTTTCACTCTAAGATCTTCTTATATTTTAATGCTCTTTTCCACAAACCTAAAATTCAATTCAATTGCATCCTCCTCACCAGTGAAAATCTAAATACAACTGTGCCCAGAGTTAACTACACGCAGAATAGACTAAACTTCAGTCAACTGTGTACTTGATTTTTAATTTTATTGTGAAAGGCATACTTTCTTGTCAATTGATTGATAAGAATGAAGAGGCCTAGAGTAAAAAGGAAATAACAGTTGATTCAATTGTCCCATTCTTCAGGAAAGAAAACAGCTCAGGGAGGTGGATAATTTTTCTCATTTGAAATGTGACTTTTGGTAAGCAAAAATTAAAGACATAGTATTTTAATCATGTTATTTTTATGTGGAATAGGCTTTTCAGTTTTATAGATGATCATCTCTATTTAGAAAATTTAGATGAGTCAAAATATATAACAAAACTTTTGGGGGTTGTTTTGTTGTCTAAGTTTTCTCACATGTCATTCATATTACATTTCCCTGGTGCAGATGTAAGAACCAGGAGGCACTCTACAAGACATATGTTAGTGTCATCATTATCCTCTATTTCTCTTAAGTGTCTGTGACATTTTCTTCCTTTTAAAAATATCTATGCAAATTCCAAAGGGAAGAGATAGATCAGTTGTACCGATTTTTGAGATTTTATAGTTAAAAGAATATTGCTTTGAGATTTTATAGTTAAAAGAATGTTTCTATAGCTTTGTCTGGCTTTACTTTTCTTTTTTACATTGAGGACCTGGCAGATCCTGGAGTTGGATAGACAGCTGCATTTATAGTGATTTAGAGCCTTCAAATTAGCAGTGCAAGTTAGCATTAAGATCCAAAGGTAATATGTACATGCATGCTCTTAATATGTGTAATATATAAATACTACACATTACATATGTGTGTGGTGTGTGTGTGTACATATAATCTCTATATTTGGTGGCCCTACAGAGCCAAGCTGGGAAAGCTTGACCTAATTTCATTCTAATCCATGTTTTCTAGCATCATGGGGACTTAGATTATTTTCTATTGAGCTTTCTTGTCCATTGCATTAAATGAAAAAAAAAAATCAGGATCTGATTTGCTAAGCCACAAAGCCTGGCCCTACTCAACCATTTTAAGCTTTGGATGTGCTGACTATTAGAGAAAAACATGAATGAAATGTAATCATTTTCTTTGGGTTGCAAAATTCCTAAGAAAATGCAGATTCGTTCTTTGAAGTGAATACTATTACGAGTGTAGGTGTGTGAACAGCACATACACACGTCATCTATGTAATAGACTTGTATAGATCTTAATGTTTTCATTTTAAAATGCATTTTATATGGTCTAACAGTATTCTTCCTATCACAAATCGGTATTATATTTGAAACCATTATGTCCCTTGAGCACCTGGTTAATCTTTTACTTAAGTTCTGTATCAACCAGGTGTCCTCTTACAGACTGCATAAAGATTGGACCTCGTATAAGTGTGAAATAATCCTGTTGCTTCTGTCTGAGAGTGAATGAGCCCAGGATTAGAACAGATAAAACACACTCAAGCTAAAGTGCACAAGGTGGATTATGCAAGAAAAGAGGATTTAGTGAAGAACAGATCCACAACTTTTTGTTAACGCAGAGAATGGTGGCTTTTGTAAGCAACGTTTGTGGAAACTCAACTGGAGCTTTAAAAGCTATGTCTTTTGTTGTACATTTCTCTGCATACATTTGCTTTGTAGTTAGGATTGCGAACTTTGGAAGCCATGCTGGGCCAGGACTCATGCTCATTTTGCCTAATGAAAGGCTAAGGATGTACTTTTACTCATACATTCTTGTTTTGTCTTCTTTGAAGTTTATTAAGCTCTCCTGAAAGATGGGAAGTTCATTAGGTTCTTATTATCATGACCATAAATGAAATATCTGTTCCCTGGGGAGTGATAAGCTTCAAGTATAAGCTATACTTACTATAATATTTACTTAATCACTGGCAAATTGCTTGTTCTTAATAAAAGGAAAAGGAAATAACACACCTGTCAAAATCTGGTAGGATATGCTCTGAATTTAATGTAATTTTTTAAATCGTTACTGTTTTTCTATACCTGACCAAAGTTACAAATTTTATATATGCAGCTGACAGGTATATAATCCAGGGATGTTTTAAACATTAAGGTAAGGTTTTGTACTAGTTTTCTAAATATCATTTCTAAGTTCAACTCTCTGAGCTAGAGTCATTTTTATAAACAGAGTCATGCTACTTAAATCTCCAAGTTGCCCAGGCACCATTCTGAAATGACCCTGTGTGTTCAGATGTGACATTTTTCTATCCAGTATTTCTGTTTTAATATATAAGCTTTCCAAATGTGTAAGGAAATAGACTTTTTATTGCCTCTATTGGTTTTAGTTTGTGCTAGAAGCTATCACTGGCACCTGTAATTTACGTATTAAAAGATGACCAAGTCCATTCTACTCAATTATTTCTACTTTACTGCAATTAATTTTAAATATCTGTGTGGTTTTTTTCTGGCCAATGAAATATTAAATATTGGATGTCAGTGAGTGCCCCTCATACCTGCTTTTACCAAGAAAACTCTACCATGAGTTAAATTTACTGATAATTTTTGTTATTCTTGTACTTAAAAGTGATGATGACGGAAATATGGCCAAAAAGCAAGCAATTATTGAAATCTGGAAATAAAAATATCTGAGTTAATCAATTTCACATGAGAGGATATTTCAATATAACCGAGTTCTCAAGAATAAGCCTACTAACCATGTCCTGTTCTTCAGAATTTTGTTATGTAATAATTCATTCCTAGTGAAGATGTATAAAAGCATATTTACCATTCTGTGAAAAAAATCACATGCTTATACATAGAAACAGAAAAAGCCCTGCCATTAGTATAATGTGCTTTGATAAGGTAAAAAGAAAGATCTGACTGCTTCAAAATACCTCTTCTACCACTCATTCCAAATATACATTTTTTTGTTAATATTTAAAAATTTTTTTTAACTTTTAAATTTTTTAAAAGAATATGACAGGAAAGAAACAAAAACATGCTTAACATACGATCATTCCATTCTACATATATAATCAGTAATTCACATCATCACATAGTTGCATATTCATCATCATGATAATTTCTTAGAACATTTGCATCAATTCAGAAAAAGAAATAAAAAGACAACAGAAAAAGAAATAAAACAAAAACAGAAAAAAAATTATACATACCATACCCCTTACCCCTCCCTTTCATTGACCATTAGCATTTCAAACTAAATTTATTTTAACATTTGTTCTCCCTATTATTTAGAGAATCTTTTAAAAGATATAAAGGCCTGGAAGACCAATCTTAAAACTTTTCAGAATTTGAGCACTATATGAACAAATAAAAAAAAAACAGGAGAGATTAATGAATGATTGATTCATTGCATATTATTTTATATTATATGTAATGATGTATTACCTAATGAATGAATATAATAATAGCTCATTATTGAAGGAGGATATGAGAGAATGCTTTTATCAATAGGACTTCAATGAAAGGGATGTGTTTCTGGCATGCTCATCTGGATTTTGGATAATTTAGTAGGTAATTTTTCCAGATAAATAATGCTACTATTTTGCATTAGCTACCAGGACATTTGAGCCAAACTTATGATCCATGTTTCTTATGCTATATGAACATTTCAGCTGCATTTTTTGCATGTTAATCCTTTCTTTTCTTAGCCACATTTCCCCTTCAGTAAGAATCCTTCAGCTATTTATTTCATCCTTCTGTATCATAGGTATTTATACACTCTTTAAATCCTCTGTAGAATGGAACAGAAAATAAATACATAATGTCATAAATGATAACTTTATCAATTTATTTAATTTTATTTATACTTTACATTGGCTAAGCGCAATGTCTGTACATTTTCTCATTTAACTTTGAAATCTATGGCAGTTCAGCCAAAGAGTTGAATAAGCTTGTATATTTGCTGAAATATCAGCCACAATTTATAAGTTTGGTTTTCAAAAAATGGTCAATAGGCCAAGTTGTCTATAGAGTGTCAGTTTGGGGAGAAAAAATTGATTGTGCAATTTTGTTCACATAAATTTCAGAACTTTGAAAAAGAAAGCTGATTATCATAAAAATCCTAGCACTTGCTAAACAATCTTTACCATCATCAAGGTTGTGAATATGCTGGAAATAATGTGTTTTTCAGTTTATTTCAGCTGCATTTATTTATCAAGTGGCACTTCACCTTGGTTATATTTTTACTTCATTGTATATTATATTTCACATATGTTAAGTCTGCATTTTTTATTGTAGCTCTTAGGTTGTGTTATGTTTCCATTTTATTTCTCAAAATATCAGTTGATCAAAAATGGTCCATTGAAGAGTAAAAGTCTTGAAAATCAAATAACAGTACTCAGAATAATGCCATAGTTTTAAATATTGAACAAAGCTTCTGCGAAATTATAAAATGTAAATCTTTATATAGGTACAAGAGAGTATATCATGATATCTCTGAAGGAAGTGATAAAGAAAAGTGCGAATGCGAAATATGACATGGAATATTTGAAAACTAGATTTTATCTGACCAGCTAGCATCATTCTAATCCTCAGGATAGCAATTGTTACAAAATATTTGCTATAAATCGTGGCACAGAGCTATGAAGATTTTTAGGCTACTTTCAAAAGCACAATGACCTTTCCCATAAAAAAATCAAAATTTTCCAAACCGATCACAAAATCATGAAGATCATGCTTTTTAGTATGAAATTGATTAATTTTTGTGCTAAAATAAAGAATGACAAAAATTTACTCTTGCCTTTATAGCAAAACCATTTTGTCTGTCACACATTGCCAAAAAGCATATAAAACCATTTATAAAATGGTAAATATGTTCAGAAGAAAAACAAGACAATCTATTGGCAACATCCTTTTATCAAATGATACTGGTTTTATTGATTGATTGCACACAATGCAGAAGAGAAATAATAGCTTGGATGGGTATAAAGAGATTTTGGCTTACAGTTGGTTGAAACCTCTATGTACAGAGTGAGACTTCACTATCAATAAATGTGCATGGAAAGACATATACTCCATAACTTTTTATTATATTCATCTCTGAACACCTAAACCACAGAAGAAGAATCTTTATTTTGTGAGTTATGAGATAGATTGGAGAATGTACTTTAAACTCAGTTTTGAGGAAGTGCAAACAATATAACATTGAGAAAGGCCATTGTGAATTAATAACGTGGCCTTGCCAGCCCACACACTGTTTTTGCCACCATACTGCTGTATTCATAGAAACCAGTCGGTGATTAACAAAATACCTCTTGGGTTTGTTTTAGGGCTAAAGGAAATGATGAAAATTGTGATCCAATGATGCTAAACCTCGGAGAAACCCTGTTAAATGTCAGGCTCTTATACGGCCTCATTAGAATTATTGCTAGAACCATTCTAATTAGTTGCTGAACTCATCTTGATTTACTTTAATTCAAGGGCTTCTCCTGTAAAGGGCTTGTTAATAAATACTTTCAGGTTTGCATGGCATAAGGTCTCTGCAGCACAAAAGCAGTCATACACAATATATAAACAAATAAACATCACTGTGCTCCAATAACACTTTACCAAAAACAGGTAGTGAGCCAGATTTGACCCATGGGTTATAGTTTGCTGACTCATGCTAATCCATCTGGAAATTATTCCAGGGGGATTAATATAATCTGAAAGTTTGATTATAGCACAACTCAATTTAAAAGCATTCAAGGGCTCCTCTCCTTACTTTCTCCTTAATTAGGTCTGAATCCTTTTGAATGATATCCAAATGTCTTCATTATTTGACTTTTCGTTCTCTTTTCAATCTTTTCTTCTACTTTTCTCTGTCATGTGCATTTGCTATAACATAACTAAGCCATTTATAGATTCCTCGATATGCCATATCTTCAGGCCTCTGTGACTTTAATAAGAATGTATGCCTTTAAAATGCCTTGACTATAGAACTTAGCAGTTGTATATTTATGTGTTTACGTGTTGTTACTGGATGGCTGTGTTGGGTTCTCAAGGAAGTGAATTATATTCTATTTATTTATTTATTTATTTATTTATTTTTTGCATGGGCAGGCACTGGGAATGGAACTCGGGTCTCCGATATGGCTGGCGAGAACTCTGCCACTGAGCCACTGCAGTCCGCCCTCTATTTATTTTTTGTATAGACAGTTCCTAGGATAGTATCCAGCCTATTCTAGGCATTCAATATATGGTTGTTGAAAACATTTGGATGATTAAAGTTCATCCAAGAGCAAAAAGACTGCTCAAAGTAATGAATTACCTATTCCAGGAAATGTTGCAACAGTCACATTAAAACTGTCCACACATTAAAGAAGTTTTGGAATAAATTTTATACTTGAAAGTCTACTTACAAGTTACAAATTTACTGTTTAAATCCAACTCAGATGTTTTGACATACTTGTATTATCTAAACTTTCTCCCAACTTTTTAGAAAGTATTAAAATGGTGGCTTCCTTTTATATAATGGCATTTGAATTACATGTGGTTTTCTTTTTCTTATATAGTCACTTGAAAATAATATTAAGTGAAGTTTCAAAAAGAAAAAAAAAATAATCTGCTTTTTTGCTTCCAGACAACTTGGGATAACAGGGACTAGATTTACAATCCCTTCAAAGATAACCAAGAAGCTGGAAAAATATATGAAACAATGGTTCTCAAGATGCTGAACATCAGATAACAAATTGAAAACAACGAGGTGAGCACTATGCCTGCCCCAGATCGCTATTTGGAAAAAAAAATCAGGTTGCAGTGTAGAGAGGAGGAATATGGTGGAAACTGACATTCCCTTGGGTTGACAAGAGGTTGCTAGAGTCCAGAGATGTCAAAGCCTCCTAGGAGAAGAGAAACCTGAACAGAGAAAGAACTCCAGAGATTTTCACAGGGTCCTGCTTAAGTCTACAGCTAATTATTGACCAGTGCATTTATGTGAGGAAATAACCTGAGAAAACAGAAATAATTTTTCAAAGGATTAGAGGAAACAATTTATGGAACTCCTAAAGGGCTGGAAATAGTTCCTGTTCTCAAAATAATTACGAGTGAAAAATTATTTGCAGGGCATTAGGTAACATGCTCAGAAGAATGTAGCCTCAATAGTAGAGCAAAGTTAGCCTTAAAGTAAACCCTCTTCTGGTCATACATAATATAGTTAAAATTCAATACCTATAAGAATCAAACTACCTCAAGGTAAGTTCACCCCTTCCAAGAACAAACTTTAACAACTCCATAATATTCACAATATTTCCCCTCCAATAAAAGTTATCATTATCATTCATGCAGATAAATCTAGGAGATAAAATGAGGAGAAAAAAATAATAAATTGAAACTGACACAGAAATGACACCCGTGACAGAATTAGTAGTCAAGAACATTAAATTAGCCAATACAATTTAATTCCAAAACATTCAAGAAGCTAGTGGAAAGATTTAACACATTAAGAACAGACATAGAAGACATAAAAAAAAAAAAAACTGAGATTGATCTTTTAGAAGTAAGAACCACAATGTCTGAGTTGAAAAAACTAGGTGGAATTAAGGACAAATTAGACATTGCAGAAGAAAATATTAGTGTACTTGAAGACATAGCAATAGAAACTATTCAAAATGAAACACAGGGCGGCTGCCGTGGCTCAGCAGGCAGAGCTCCGACCTGCCATGCTGGAGGTCTGGAGTTCGATCCCTCGTGCCTCCTGCCCATATACAAATTAAAAAAAAAAAAAAAAAAAAAAAATGAAACACAAAGAGAAAAAAAAAGATAAAAAGAAATGAATACTGTGCCAATGCATTAACTATAAACCCAGAGATATGAGAATCTGAATGAATAACAAATACAAGGAACAAAAATAAAACTAGCAGAGCACATTATAAATAAATTTCTTAAAACTAATAATAAAGATAAAATCTTAAAAACACAGAGAGTAAAACATCCCATTGTGTACAGAGGAATAGATATAAACATGACAGTAGATTTCAACTTGGAAACAATGCAAGTCAGAAGACAATGGAGAAATATCTTTAATATACTGAAACAAATAAAAAACAAAGCTTTCAACATACAGATATTTAACCAATTAAAATATATTTCAAAAAACAAAAGTGAGATAAAGACTTTTCAGATATTCAAAATCTGGAAGAATTCATCACCAGCATACCTGCATTACAAGGAATCTTAAAGGAAATTTTTCTGGAAGAAAGTAAAATGATACTAGATGGAAATCTGAACCCAAACAAACAGCATCAAAAATGCTAACTGAAATAAATAAATAAAATAAATCTCTTCAAAACATAGCTGTTTAAAACAAAAATATTATTGGGTTTATAATATATGTAGAATTAAAATGTATGACAACCATAGCACAAAGATTTGGAAGGGAGAAATGGAGAAATACTGTTGTGAAGCTCTTATATGTGGTGAAATCTCGTATAACTTGAAAATAGGTTGTTATAATTTAGAAAAATATGCTATAAACCCCTAAGCTAAACACAGCAAAGAGGTATATCTAATAAGCCAATGAAAGATATCGAACAGAACTATAAATGTAATCATTAATTTTAAAAATGCAAAAAAGAAAGCTGAAAAGAGGAATAAAAACATATTGTGATGGAAATAAAGCAAATAATAAGATGATAGATTTAAATAGAATCTCATCAGCAATCATTCCATCAAAAGTTGGAGATTTTCAAATTGGATAAAAAAAGGCAAGATATATGGCTTTTAAGATAGCCACTTAAACTATAAAATACAAGTACATTCATTGAGTAAAGGATGGAAAAAGATATATCATGCTAAAAGTAATAAAAATAAAACTGGGTTGGCTATATTAACATAAGAAAAAGGAGATTTTAGAGCAGAAAGTATTGCCAGGGACAAAATGGAACTTTCGTAATAGCAATGGAATCAATTCATCAAGAGGGCGTAACAATACATAAATGTTTATGTACCTAATAATGCTGTCCCAAATACATGAAAAAAATGTAGAAAAACAAATTAAACCCAAGGAAAGTATAAGAAAGTAAATAAGGACGTTAAAGAGGAAATCAATGAAATAGGTAACAGGAATCAGCAGAGAAAATAAATGTAACAGAGCCAATTTGAGAAAATCAATCAAAATTTTAAACCTATAACCAGACTTATCAGAAAGAATTAAAGACACAAATTACCAATATCAGGAATGAGTGTGAAGACATCTTTACAAAGTCTACAGATATTAAAATAATAATAAGGAAATATTATGAACAATTTTTGCCGATAAATTTGACAACTGAAATGAAATAAACAAATATATACTGTCAAAGACCATTCAAAAAAAGGCATAAACCTGAATAATCCTATGTCTATTAAATAATTTGAATTTATGGTTCAAAACCTTCCTGCAAAGTAACTACAGGCCCAGTTGTCTTTACTAGAAAATTCTACCAAATATTTAAGGAAGAAGTAACACCAATTCTATATAATTCTTCCATAAAATTGAATAGGAGAGAACACTTCTTAGCTCACTTTATGAGTCCAGCCTTACTCTGATATTCAAACCAGAATAAGGCATTACAAGAAAAGAAAATTGCATATCAATATCCTTCATGAATATAGATGAAAAGATTCTTAACACAATTTTAGCAAATTGAATCCAGTACTACGTAAGATTAATACTTCAAGGTCAAGTGGGGTTTATCAAATGAATGGCTTAACATTCAAAATTCAACCCACATAATTCATCATATTAACAAGCAAAATAAGGAAATCCCATATGATCCTCTCAATAGATGTTGGAAAAGATTTGACTGAATCCAACAACATTCCTGATTTTCAGAAAAGTCTAGCAAACTAAGTCTAGAAGGAAACTTCCGTAATCTGATAAAGGACATCTACAAAAAACCTAAAGTTAGCATCATACTTAATGGTGAAGGACTAAATGCTTTTCCCCTAAAATCAGGAATAAGATGACTCTGACGAGGACTCCGGAAAATGGTGAGGAGGGCTGAGGAGAAAGTTTCTATCAATTTAGAGAATACATATATTGTCATGAACAAAATACTGGCAGAAATATGGATGCTAAAGGCACTCCTGGTGAGGCCTTAGCAGGAAATGATGACAGTGTTATTGGAAGCTGGAGGAAAGGAGATCCTTATTATAAAGTGTAAGAGAGCATTTGTGAAATTATGTTCTGATGTTTGAATTGAAAGTTGAATGTGTAATTGATGCATTTGGATATTTAGCCTAGAAGATTCAAAGCACAGTATGAAAGGTGCAGTCTGGTTTCTCCTTGCTGCATTTAGTAAAACGTGAGAGGAAAGGGATGAATGGAGGACTAAATAGTTAAGCCAGTTGAAACCAGCACTTGATGGTTTGGAAAATTCTCAGCCCATCCAGACAGGGTGCTCGGAGACAAGGGTCAGAAGCACCACTAACGGGGTCCTCCTGAGAGACCAGGAGGTGAACCCCCAGAGACCAGGGCTCCATGCAAATGTGGGGAACCCTTGTCTGCTAAGGAGTTTAAGCAAATGACTCTCGGATTCAATTACTCATCTCAAATGAAGTCAGGAATGGAGATAAGATTACTGGGGAAGGACCTATGATCTTCCGTTCTTTCCTCATCTTGGAACCTCTTGAATTGCTTGGAAAACTAACAAGGCTTTTGAGAATTTTATATGAGCTGCAATATGCCAGCCTGGACTGAAAGGAACAGAAATGGGATGAAGGAAGAATGACTTCAAAGACAGAAACATGGAAGTAGAGGTCTTGAAAGAAGTAATCTCCTTGTATCAAAAGAGAGGGACCTCCACTTCAGTGCTTGGAAAGAGGGTTTAGAGGGCATGGCATTTAGATGGGGCAGCTTTCCTTCCTAATGTTTCAAGAAAGTGGATTTTCTGCTCCTGTATTGGTAGTGAATGTGGTCACCACCCCAGTACACAGGGAGGGTGGAACCTGGGCCCTAGATTTGAAGTGATCGTGGCCACTGTCCCAGTGCGAGGACAGGGGGGATCTACACCTTGGGAATCAGGGAGAGTGTGATCTCTTTGCTCGAACTTGGAAGGGTGGGGCTGGCATGCCAGCAGGTCCAGAGGACAAAGCTTTGAGCTACAGTTGACTTTCAGGCCTTGAAATCTAATGGACTTTTCCCTGCTGGGTTTTAGACCTGCTGTTTTCCATCCACTTTCCACCTTCTGGAATGAGAATCTCTACCCTATATTTGTCACACCTTTGTATTTTAGATGCACATAACTTGTTTTCTAAGTTTCATAGTATTTTAGTTCCCTAAAACTGCCAGAATGCAACCCCAGAGATGAATCAGCTTTTAATAAGGGGATTTACTTAGTTAAAAATTTATAATTCTTCAGAGGAAAGGCAGCTAGCTTTCATCTGAGGTTCTCTACTACATTGGAAGACACATGGTGATGTCTGCTGCCCTTCTCTCATGGCTTCTGGGTTCCAACAACCTTCCCTGGGGAGATTCCTTTCTGCATCTCCAATGTCTGGGCTGATGAGGGCTGATATGAGGTGTGTTGAGCTGCTTGGGCTGTGCTGTGTTGAGCTCTCTTCTGACCTCTCTCCTGACCTCCAGTTAATTAAATCAAACCTAACTCATTGTGGAAGACACTCCACTCTGCTTAGCCGACTGCAGATGTAATCAACCATAGATGAATTTCACATATTGATGATTTAAGTTCACAGAAACAGAACAATGGAGAATCATCCCCTGGCCAAGCTGACACCTGAACCTAACAACCACACACAGGAACACAGATGGGGAAGAATTTTGCCCGAGGTTGGCATAAGTCCATAACCGATTTTGATGAGACTTTGGGCTTAAAGATGTTACTGAAATAGCTTAAGGACTTCAGGATATTGGGATGGGATGAATGCATTTTGCATGTGGGAACAGCATGAGTTTTGGGGGTCCATAAGGTAGACCACAAAAACATGTTTAAGTCCCTAGCTCCTGGTTCTGTGGGCCTGATCTCATTTATATAAAGGAACTTTGAAGATCCTATTTGAATAAGGACAAATGGAATCAGTTTGGGCCTTAATCCAATATGACTAAAGTCCTATAAGCAATGGACATTGAACATGGAAACAGAAGCCGGAGAAGGAAAGAGAGATCACCACGTGATGGTGTATCCACAGGCCAAGAAATGTTAAAGACTGCCAGCAAGCCAGCCCCTGAAGGAGAGATTCTGGGTGAAAGGATGGCCTTTAGGTGCCTTGATTTGGACTTCTAACCGCCCAAACTATGAGATGAATTCCTTTTGCTTAAGCCAGCACATTGGGGTATTTGTCAAAGTAACCCTGGCAAATTAAGACAAAGTACTAATACAATATGATTTCAAAGCTTATTATAAAGCCTAGGAAATCAATCTTTGATATTGAATCAGGATTGACAAATAGATTAATGGAATAAAAGAGTCCAGAGATAGCCTCAAACAAGTACAGCCAACTGACTTTTGATGCTAGTACAAAAGTGAGTCAATAGATAAAAGATAGTCTTCTTAACTAATGAAGCTGCAACAACTGGATTTCATAGCAAAAAATTGAACTCAAATCTGTATTTTGTACCACATAAAGAAGTTAACACAAAATGAAGGACAGATATTAATGTATAATATAAAATTATAAAACGTCTAGAAGAAAACATAGGATAAAATCTTGGTGACATCAGTTTTTAACAAAAATTTTTAGAGAAAGCATCAAAAGCATGATCCATAAATGAAAAATTCAAAAATTGTTCATCATAAAAATTAAGAACATCTGCTCCTTGAAATACACTGGAAAAATGAAAAAACAATTATAAGACTTGGCAAACACATATTTGATAATGGACATGGTACCAGAATACATGAAGAAATCACAAACTCAATAATCTGAAAACAACCCAATTACAAAAACAGTAAAAATATTTTAATGTGCACTATACCAAAGAAGACATACAGATGGTACACAACTGCCTGAAAAGATGCTCAACATCATTAATCATTAGGAAAATACAAATTAACATTATAATGTGATATCACTACACACCCACCAGAATGGTTAAAATTTAAAGAACTAATCATATTAAGTATTTGTGTGGATGTGGCACAGCTGAAACTCTCTTTCACTGCTAGTAGGAATATAAATGGGGCAATCACTTTGGAAAACATTTTGGTAATTTCTTAAAAAGTCAAACATACATCTACTACATTACCCAGCCATTTTACTCCTAGATATTTGCCCAAGAAATGAAAGAATATGTCCAGACAAAGACTTGTGCATGAATATTTCCATCAGCTTTACCTGAAGCAATCCAAAACTGGGAAAAAATATCAAACATTCACCACAGGTGACTAGATAAATAAATTGTGGTTTATCCATACAATGGGCTACTACTCAGCAATTATAAAGAATGAACTATTTATATATGCAGCAATAAGGATGAATCTCAAAAGAACTGAAAAGAAGATATATTGCATGATGCCATTTCTATAAAATTCTAAAAAATGCAAACTCACCTAAAGTTTTCTCTACACTTCCTCATGGAAGTATGTATTTTTCTATAATTAGCCCATGTAGGAGTTATTATAGATGAATAGTACTATTTTGCAAGAATTGGCTTAATGTTTCTGGAAAATGAAGGTGGAGAAGAAAAGCAATGAAACAAGATTTTTATCTTGCAATACTCTAGACCCCACTTATTTAGAAAACTCACGTGGAACACTTTGCCAAAGGTTTCCTTTGTTCATTTTTAGTTTTGCCTAAAATCTGACTCTTTCCCATGAAACTGGGTAAAGTTCCCTGTTTCCTTGTCTGTTTGTTTTTCAACCCAGTGCTATAAGTATGCCAAAAATGGCATACAGACAGAGTTTGCCAAGAATTTGAGGAAGCTTCAGGATAAGAGGTCATATATTACACACACGTGTGTTACTAATATTTCATCCAATGTAAGCATCACATTTGCGCTCTTCCCCCACCCAGACATGCACATACCACCACCCCCCCCCCACAACCATACAACTTCCTTGGAGATATTTCAATCAAAGAAGAGCCAGTCATTTGATGAGGAGTCGTGGAAAGTTTTGAGCAAAAACGGAATTCTAAGAGCTCTGTACATCTCATTTGTTTCCTCCAAAATGTGCAACTCAAATTCTTTGGTGAAAATAATGCATATTTGATATGATAGAGGAGAATATGAAGCCTGGGAATGACATATGTGTAATAATGTAGTGTGATGGTTAAAACAATTTGATGTTTTTAAGCTACTAATTCATGTGTTCTATGCAGCAATAGATTATAATTGAGCATCCTATATATACACACATATCATATTTCAAAATATGAATCTGTGATTTTCTGCCAGGATTAAACTTTTGCAAAGCTTTATCCCTAACACCTATTTCCAGTCAAGTCTGGCACAGTACACTGATTGTAAATATTCCCATGAAATGAATGTAATATTCCAAATGTAATTTTGAAGGTTAAAATCAAGCCATTGCCTATTGAATAACAAATGTGAAATGATCTTAAGAATACATATACTTAGATACCACGTTTTAATTTAAACTCCCGTTATTACAGTAACTAGTCAGAAAATGGCTCCCTATTTATGCAATATGTTAGCTGTAATGTTACTTAAATTGAACAGATCAGTGCCTTCTAATAATGTATGTTTACTTCATGAACTTGTGAGCAATTACATTGTAATTATATCTTTGTAGGTGCTTTTTACTGACATATAGAGTGCCAGTGCATTTTAAATGTAATTGCAGTTCTCTGTACCATTTAGCAAAGCTGAAAATTGTTAAAGGTTTGTAAATTACCTACATTTAGACCATAGGCAACTAAGCAAATTAAGTGACACTTCAGTAATGTTACAACATAAAACGGCACCAAATATAAATTCAAGGTAGACTTTCTTTTCTAAATTGGAACGTTGTTTATGGAGTGCCCACTGGAAACAGATAAGCAAAAAATAAAATGAAAAAGTACACACTCCTCATTGACAGGATAGATCAGTCTTTTAATGTGCATGGAAAAGAGCAATTTGTTTAGAATGATGCTTTAGAAATGGAAAGCCATATAAGATTAGGAATGTGGATTGTTTTTACAGCACTTAAAAAAATGAGCAATTTGCCCCAGATGCCCATGAGGGTTTGGTGGGTCTGGTGTGAGGGTAGTAGGGGTAGTGGGG
>PVIY010016072.1:0-52442 GCA_004026745.1 Myrmecophaga tridactyla
TATTGGTCAAAACATGCAAGTAGGTTGTCTATATTTATACCACATCACAAGTCATTATTTTGGTATATGTTTTACAGAAATGTAACCTATGGTAGAAGAAATAAAATAACTAAATTCAGGATATTCTGAAATATTAAAGTATTGCCTCATGCATCTGTCCATACATAATGATCACTTATCTAGGGTATAATTTACACCAACCTCAGACTGCCTAAGATCTTAAGGAGCCAATTTCTTATACTTATTAAATTCTGCCAAAAAGAATCTCATCATCCAAGTTCACTAGCACCTCGAGGCACATCATATCACCAACTCTCCCCTCCATTTAGCATGGACTCCAGAAATCACCATGAGACACACTGTCAAAGTTGCAAAATGTCTACAGGCTGACGAAAGTAATTTCCTCCTTACCCTCATTAACGTGAATATATATCAATGCCCCTAAACTCATCTGACAATCTAATCATAAGAAGTTCTGTGTTCCCTGTATTTGTCTTAGCCTTGTAACTGGAAAAATACAAGAGCATGCAAGCTGAAATTTTGTTAATTTTATTTCACTGTCACAAACTGGAAGGCAAATGTATTTCAGAATTTGATGATATTCCATATCCTATTAATATGATCCCTCAAATTATTAATACCTAATGGTATAATTCACTTACTGTATTCTGTAGTAGCTTCAGAAGTATTTCCCTTGATAGCTAATTTGTCATGGTTTTCTCCCATGTATTATTCATATACAAAAGTATTTTGACTCTATACTGAGATCTCTCCTATCTCCTTTCATTATAGAGGCACAGAAAACTTCTCCACAGTGAGAGCTCCTGAACTCAGTTAATGAAATGTCCTGTGAAAATGCTCAGCAGGAGGAAAAAAGAAATTTAAGAATCAGTTTCTTTGCCTTCTGATCTGACTTCTTTCAGCTTGTGAGACGTGAGGTAAGTATGGAAAATGAAATTAAATGCCTGTCTGCAGCCTGCTGCATGCAATACTGCAATGACTACAGTTAGGGTCAGCTCTACCGTATAAACCCAGGAAATCTAAAGCCTCTTCAATGTCTCCCTTAATTGTTTCCTTTCCTTAAACAATCTCTTTTGAAATTATAAATTTGTAATGTGGATAAGCTTCAGAACCGAAGAGAGACCTAATTCTATTCGGTAAGTAACCAATATGTCAGATATTGATCACAAAAGGTTTGAAAATTATTATCTGAGGCTTATGGATCCATCATTTTATAAACGTGCCTCCAGTTTATATCTTTGAAGTTCCCATCAATTATAAGAAGAAAATAAGTAATGCATTGTTAACACATGCTAAACTATTGCTTTACAAACACGGTTAGGATCCTTTTGGCAAACCCATTTTCATTTCCTGACTTTTCCCATCTCAACTGTAGTTTAGGAGGGAAGAGATTATTGCCTTGATGGAAACCTCAATGTGGTCATTATTTCTGTCTGGGCACGTTTCTCCCCTGGTTGTTCAGTAGCCAAAACCTCTCATCAACATCCTCATCTCCAGTGAGGTCTGTCTGGGAGGCAGGGGCCACCTCCCACTTTTACAGGAGCCAGAGCCTCCATATTACTGTCCTGATACAAATGAAGAGGACCTGAGAACAGGTAAAGTCAGATTCATGGCCGTTATATCACTAACACAAATCTACCTCCTCTTGCTCTATCATGGACTGGCTCAGATTTCTGTTGCCTGGCTTTACAAATGGCAACCTGATCCTTACTGATTTCCAGCTTGTTCTTCCAATCTGCCCTGCTACTATGAGCATCAAAATCCCTTAAATAAGTTTCTTGTAATTTTTAAATTGACTGTAAGAATGAGTCTTTATTGCTTACAAATAAGACATGTATGCCGAGTCAGTGTGTTTTGAAAATTTCTCTATCCATAACAGGAGACCCAAATCCAAAGGCTAATCCTGAGTTGACCTCAGGACTTTATACAACTTAGATAATAACTACATAAACACCATGTACTCTTTTGTCTTCAGGAGTGTAATTCAGACCTATTTTTTCTTTGTAACAACTAACTAGGTTTAAGATGCTATTTAGAGTGGATTCTATCTTGTCTTGCTGGCTACTGAAGACTTAAACATTTTGCTGTAGATAGTTATTACTTATATTATAAGCTCTCTGCTTCTAGTTCACTCGTTGAAACATCCAGTAAATATTTATTAAGCTTATATATGTTTCCAAATCTTGATTATAACCAGAAATGTAGTGATTGAGTACAGTTTTATACTCCTAAGACATGCTCGGAGTTCACTCGACACCTGGCTTTGTGGAAACAAAAATTTTTCGAATACATATTATGTACATCAAAAAATGTCCCATGAGGCAGAACAGACAAAGTAAAAGAACAAATGATCACTTTCCTTAAGGACTTCAGAGTATAATGGAATGACAACACAAGTAAATAATTAATTACATCATAATGTGAAGAAAACTGATAGTCATAAGATGAGGGAGTTATGGTAGTAGAAAAGAAGCAAAAATTACCACATCATGGAAACTGCTCAAGAGCTGGTGATACTTAAACCAAATTTTGAAGCTAGACTAAGTTTAGAATGAAAGTTATTGCAGCACAAAATGGATGTATGAGACATATAGATATGACAGATGCACATGAGTAGAAATAACCTCAGGAAGTTTTATGTCCTCAAAGGCCATGCATGGTGGCAAGGAAGGCTAAGGCAAGGGCTGTGCCACTCCACCCTGGAGGTGAATTTCTATTGATAGACTCAACAAAATCTTTTTGGATTTCTTTTTGTAATCAAAACTATCATACATGTAAGGATCTTTTTATATGTACTTTTGGAAATTTGCCTTCATAACGTATTATGTGCTTTCAAAATGCTTGTAACATTTAAATATCCACTCACAAAATAAGAAATATCTCTTTACCACATGTTCCTATCAGCAATAGATATTAATACATGTCTCTAATTTTTGGTAGTCTGCTGGGAAAAAATTATATCTCATTGATGTTTTATTTTGAAATTCCCCAATACTAGCAAATTTGAGTATCCTTTAATATGTTTTCACCATTTGTATTTTCTGTTCTGTGAATTTTCCAATTATAGCCTTTGTTTTCTCTTGAGCTTATTGTATTTTATGACAATTTATATGAGATCTTTATTTATTATAAAAGTTAACCCTTTGTCACCATAAGCGAACATTTTTCCATATCTATCATTTGAAGTTTTTATATTAGTTTTTGTAATGCAAAGGAGTTTCCAACTACAATGTGATTGCATATGTTTTCTTTCTCATAGTTTCTGTGTTTTCAGTTTCATTCTTTTTAAAAATATTTATTTTAATTGTGGTAAAATATACATAAAATTAAAATCATTTATTTTAACTGGACAATTTTTTGACAGTAAAAGTGCATTGATAATGCTGTGTGACTTTCACCACTTTCTAGTTCCAGGCTATTTTCATCATCCTAAACCAAAACTCATACTCATTTAGCCATAGTTCCAATGCCCCTCTCCCACCACTCCTGTTAACCACTGTTCTGCTTCTGTCTCTCTGAATTTGCTTTTCTTTAATATTTCTTATAAAAGAAATACAATATTAGTTCTTTTGCTTCTGGCTTATTTCACTAAACATAATGTTTTCAAAGTCCATCCATGTTGTAGCATACACCAGCATTTTGCTTCTTTTTAAAACTGATTAATATTCCATTGTGTGGATTTATTACATTTGTGCATCCACTCACTGTTCATGGACTTTTGGGTTGTTTCCACCTTTTGGCTATTATGAATAATGCCATGATAAACACTGGTGCACAGATATCTGTCCAAGACCCTGCTTTCAATTCTTTCGGGTACAAACTTATGAGTGGAATTGCTGGAACACATGGTAATTCTATTATTACCTGTCCGAGGAACTGCCAAACTGTTTTCCCTCAGTGACTGCACCATTTTACATTCCCAACAACAATGAACAAGAGTTCTTATTTCTCTGCATCTTCTTCAACATTTGTTATTTTCAGGGTTTTGTTCTTTTTTAGCAATAACCATCTTAGGTGCCAAGTGGCATCTCATTGTAGTTATAGTTTGCATTTCTCTAATGGTTAATGAGGTTGAGCATGCTTCCTTCTACTTATCGACCATTTGAATATCATCCTCAAATGTCAGCTCAAATCCTTGGCTGTTGTTTAAATTAAGTTATCTGTCATTTTCTTAATGAATTGTAAGTATTCCTTATGTATTCTGGATATTAAACCCTTGTCGGATACAGGGCTTCAGAATATTTTCTCCCATTCTGTGGGTTATTTTTTTCACTATCTTTGAGGCACAAAAGATTTTAATTTTGATGAGGTCCCATTTTTGTATTTTTTTTCTTTTGTTCCTCATGCTTTTGTGACTAATCCCTTGCCTACTACAAGGTCCTGAAGATATTTCCCTATGTTTACTTTCAAGAGTTTTATAGTATTAGCTTTTATATTTGGGTCTTTGGTCATTTTGAATTAATTAAATTTTGTATATGATAAGAGGTAGCTGTCCACATTTATTTTTTTTTACATGTAGATTTCCACTTGCCAGCACTATTTATTGAAGAAACTATTCTTTCATGGACTTGGAACTCATGTCAAAAATCAATTAGTCATAGAGTATAGATTTAACAATGCTTTTCCATTGATCTGTTTGTCCATCCTTATGCCAGAACTATACTGTTTTCATTACTATAGCTTTGTAGTAAGTTTTGCAGTCAGAAAGTGTGAGTCCCCTGACTTTGTTCTTTTTCATGATTGTTTGGCTATTCAGGACCCATTGCAATTCCACAAAAATTTGAGAATCAGCTTTTCCATTTCTGCAAAAATAGAGGCTGCTGATATTCTGATCGGGATTATATTGAGTTTGTAGATCACTTTAGAAAGAATTGACATCTTAACAATATTAATTCTTCCAATCCATGAACATCGAATGTCTTTCCATTTATTTGGGTCTTTGATTTCTATCAGCAATATTTAGTAGTTTACAGTGTATGTCTGATTTTTTAACCCTTGTTTGAACATGAAGTTTCCATTTTGGTTTTCTTTAGATGGCCAATTGTATAGGCATTTATTAACTAGTCATTGTTTTCTTCCTGAATTGAACTCTCATATTTTCACATATTACTTTTCATAACACTCAGCCTAATTCTGGAACATCTATTATGTTGCATGATCTATATAATTACCAAAACAGTTTCATTAAAATGGCATTAGAGTATCTGGTAAGGCAGAACTCAAAGTTGTCTTTTTTCATGATTTTCTCACCATGAGGGTATTTATTTTTCCATATTAATGTAAGGAATTATTATTCAATTCCAAGAAAAAAAGAACAATTATGATTATAAATGGAATTTATATTGATATTAGCAATTGTAGTGATTTTTGCTCCATGAAGTTCTGAGAGAAGGAAGCTAACCTCTTACAGTTAGCATAACTCTAATAAGTTAGTTACCTTAGTGACGCTTTGGTCAGTTCAGTTTTCGTTGTATATGTTAAAGCTATGTTATTAGGTGCAATCACCTCTGAAAGTATTGTATATTCCCAGTAAATTGAAAATTTGTCATTTTTCTGTTTTTATTGGTGCTTTTTTGCTTTGAAGTCTGTTTTGTGCTGTATTTATTTGACCCCATCATCTATTTTGGATTTTATTTGTCCAAATGCATTTTATACCTTTTTATTCAGAAATTTTCAGTATTCTTATATTTGCAGATATGTCTATTGTAAGCAACATATAGTTGGATTTTGTTTTTATTCAGCCTGACAGCCATTGTCTTTTAACTGAAACATTTATTCAAGTAAACATATCATAATTAATAATATAGTTGGATTTATTTCAGCCACTTATTTGGTGCTTTTTATCTCTTTCAGATTTTTACATTTTAGAAGTCTTTTTTTATGTCTTATGTTGGATTAATTATTTGTATTCCATGATGATTTTTTCTCTCAACTTCTTTGGACATCACACTAAAAACCTTAACATACATACTTATTAATAGTTTTACTCTCCTCCCAAACAATACACCACCACTGAACTTATTCCCTTATTTTATTTTGTTCTTATCATTAATGTCTTTTTATCATGAAAAGATATTATTATTGTTACAAAATCAGTTTGCTCAAGTTTTCTCATATATATTTTTTTCATATATTTTATACCTACTTTATTTGTCTTCTTCCTACATTTTAGACCTTCAAAAATTTCCCAATCTTATGTATAAATTATATTTTTAAATAAATTTTTAGTGATGTTATTTTAAAGTAATTTTTAAAAGTTTTTATTTGTATGAAAATGGCAATATTTTGCCCATATTCCTAAGGGATACTTTCACATGGTATATAACCTAGGCCAATAGTTCTTTACCTTCAAAAGACAGAATAAAATATTTTGCTATCTTCTGAGTTCTACTTTTACCATTTGTTTTAGTTTGCAAGGTGCTGGAATGTGGTATACCAGAAATAGAATGGCTTTTTAAAAGGGAAGTTTCAAGTTCACAGTTCTAAGGCTTTGAAAATGTCCAAAGTAGGGTATCCAGAGAAAGATACCTTAACTCCATAAAAAAGGCTGATGAAGTTTGGGGTTTCTTTCTCAGGTGGGAGACCACCTGGTAACATCTGCTGATTTCATAAGTCTTCCCAGGAGCGTTTTCCTTCTTTATCTCCAAAGACCTTTGTCTATGTGGGCTCTGTTGATTCTGTAGCTTTTTCAAAATAGTTCCCTCTTAAAGAACTCTAGTTAGCAACAAAAACAACTTGAATGGGTGGAGACACATACATGGAAACCATCCAATCAAAAGTTATCACTCACAATTGTGTGGGTCACATCACCATTGAAACAATAAAACCATCCCACCCAGCAGTATTGAATGAGAATTAATGGACATGGTTTTTCTGGTGAGTTTCGATCCAACACACCGTTGAAGAGTTGGCTGTCAGTCTAATTGTCATTCCTTTTAAAATCTAGCCTCTTTTAACATTTTCTATAATGGTTGTAGTTTTAAAGTTTCACCCAGATACACCCAGATCTAGGTGTGCATTTCTCTTTATATTGGGATTCATTGAAATTCTTGAATCTGTAGATTTTAACAGTTCTGGAATATTCTGTTATTTTCTCTTCAGTGATTAATTCTGCTCTGTTTTCATTCTCTCATTCTTCTGGGAATCTTTTTAACCATATAACAGACATTCTCACTTGATCCTCCACATCTTTTTTAGCTTTTCTTTCATTTTCTCCTCTTCTTTTCACTATATGTCCTACTCAGCTCCATCGTCAAGCTAACTCATTATCTCTTCAGCTGTGTTTCCTTTGCTTCTTGACCCATCCATCAAGACTTAATTTCAATTTATGTTTCCTTTTAGGGCATCATATCTGTTTGCTTATTTTTATGGCCTCTTATTCTGTATTAATCCTTTTAATCCTTTATGTTATTAACTTAAACATATTAAAATTGATGTTTTATCACCAATAATTCCAATATTTGATGTCTTTGTGGGCCTGTTTATTAGGTAATTTCCTCCCACCTCCCATTCATGCTGTCTTTTCTTTGTGATTTTGTGGCTTTTATACTATAGCTCATATTTCTCAGAACTTTTTTTCTGTGGTAATTATTTGAGGACTTTGAGATGGGTTTCTCTAGAGAAGATTTGTTTTTTTGTCTGCCAGGTGCCTGGGCATATTAAAAGTTTATAATGATTTCAGATCAAATTCTTAGCTTGAGACTATTTTGGACCAATCACATAATATGAATTCAAGCTATAAACACACAGGAACCAGATCATTTTCAGGGTATTTTCATTCCACCCTATACTTGTTATCATGTGGGAATTAGCACTTTGAGGTTCTAACTTTATTCAAGGGAGTCTTCAAATATACTTCCTACCTTATTCAGACCCTCAACTCTCTCTCCTGTTATCTGAATCTCATGCAGCTATGAAAATCGCAATTCACTAAGTACTGGCAGAAGTAGAAGTGTCTGGGATTTTATTCCAGTTCACATTAGAGAACACAGCAGTGATTGTCTTTACCCTTTACACATCTATAGCATTTAGTTTGAAAATCACATTCTTAAACACAGAAGGATTTTTTGTATTACATTTGGATCCACTCAAGTGATTTTTGGCTTTTGTTGTTTTCTTGTTTGCTCATTTGGTGTTGGTATTTTTTTTTCTTTCTCCATTGAGTTGTTTGCTTTCCCATCAGCTTATATTTTCATTGTTTAACCTGTTCTTGCTTTCTCTTAATGGGGGCAGGGGGGCACTTCAGTTATGCAGCTTTTTTCTCTACAGTGGTTTGGAGCTAGAATGCATTTTATTTTAGGCAGCTTTAATAATTAAAACCCAAGGCTTCCATGTGGTTTGATTCCTGGACCATGCACCACCCCCCCCCAAAAAAAAAAAAAAACCAAGGGAGTGGACGGGAGCAGTGGTGGCTCAGTGGCAGAGTTCTCACTTGCCATGCCAGAGACCTGGGTTCAATTTCCAGAGCCTGCTCATGCGGAAAAAAAAAAAGTAAAAAACACAAAGAAGTCTTTTTCCAAATTCAAAAGAAAATAAAGTTTTTATTCTCTTTCTGATGCAGCTTCTCTGTTCTCTGGCCGCACCACTTTCTTCTTAATTCAAAGATAGAGTACAGAGAATACAGTCAGCCCATTTAATCAGCTGTTTTCTGAAACTACTTCTAGAACCAATTCCTGTATCAGTTATCTATTGCTTCATAACAAAACCTCAGCTTTGTAGAGGTTAAGAGAGATTATTTCTCACAATTTGTGGGTTGGCTGTACTCAGTAGGAATATGTAGTATTACTCAACCTTTCTCTCCATGTGTGTGTTTATATTCATTTAGGCGAACAAAGCTTCTTTACATGTCAATGTCCAGATGGCATTCCAAGAAGGTGAGCACAAGCACTTACTAAACTCCTGTTTGTATCTCAGTTGCTGATCTCCCATTGGTCAAAGCAAGTCACATGGCCAACCCCAGAGTGAGGATGGCAGGAACTCCAAAAGTGAATGGGTGCAAGATTCAGGATTCACCGTGGGCCATTGATGCGGCACTTTATCACAGGGGAGTGAGAGAGACTTAGGCTTCAAACAGATTGTGCCAAAGCCTTCCTCTAAAATTCAAGGGCATTCCAATGTCTGTTCCTCAAAGGATCTGTTGATGTTTATCAGTTTCATCACTAGAATAACAGATTATGGGGAAGAGCATTCAAAAATAGTTTTCTTTGGGAGAATCTGAAGAAGCCCAAGCCTTCCTCCTCACCTGGTGGTCCATCTGATTTCGAAGCAGGCAGTAGCTGGAATATGGGATGCATCAGAAGGGGGCCACATTCAGGCCACCATATTCTTAGAATCATATTCTCTGCTGAAGGCAATGATTTCGTAAATAGCCATTTTACCAAACCCCCATAATTGTCCTGCAATTGTTCAAGTAAATTGTTCATTTATTTTAGATAGATAATTATATCATCTTAAACAGGATGTTTTATTTTTTTCCAATCAAAATATCTCATCATTTTAATAGCTTTCTAGTAATCTATATAATCGTTCCATGTTCTCTTCTTTAACAAGGAATGCTTTGACAACATTTTAGATTTTTTCCATAGTTAGTGGAATTTTCAGATTTTATTTTTTCTGTGAGTCTTCATGAAATATTTCTGATCTAAAGGATTCTTTCTGGTGAAGAATGCTTTAGGAAAAAATAATCTTTTTTATTTCTTTCTTGGTTATATTTGGGATATTCACAGCATTTTCAAATTGTTGGTAGGTTAAAAAAAAAAAAACTTTATTTTAATCTTAGTCAAAGAAAAGTGACAACTCTGTAAAGAAAATGATCCATGAGACTACCAGAAAGTGTTCTGAATAAATGTAGGTAATAGTAAGATCAGCATTAAATCTGAAAGCCTTATCTTTGAGAAAATCCTATAAAGCAATATGTATGAAGAGTTTTTAGGACTAGAGGAAGTGCAACACTAAACACTGCTTCTGACTAGGGAGCTCATCAGTATGTTTTATACCTCTCAGGAACCATTCAAAACACAGTAAGAGACAAAGGACTGAGGGTAAAGCCATAGGGGACTGAAGCCAAAGAGTAGACACTGGAAGTGGATTGAAAAGAAGGACAGGGAATTTGGAATAAGATCAAAAGAGAATAGTGCCATGGAAGCAAATTGATCAACCATGTAGTTTCTAGAATATTTTAATAATATATAGTGAAAAACATTGCACAGAGAGCAAAAAGTGTGCCCATGAATTCACAATATGGAGTGCATCATTGATATTCAAGGAACATAGACTAAGCAACAAAATACTGAGGAAGAGCAAAGGTGGAGGGTACATACTACCTTATTTCAAGCCTTACTCTAAATCTACAGTAACCAAGGCAGCCTGCTTTGATAAAAGCATGGATATACACAACAATGAAATAGAATATAGAGTCCAGAAATAACCCATATAAATACAGTTGTTTTTTTTTTTGAAAAAGCAAGTGCAATTCAATGGAGAAAAGAACAGTGTTTTCAATAAATGGTTGTGAAACAATTACACATCTATATTCAAATATATGAACCCACCTACAGACATTACCGCTTGCATGAAAGTTAACTCAAATTGTTCATAGAACTAAATGTAAAATAAAATCTACAAATTTTGTTTAAGAAAACATAGGAGAAAATATACATGCCCTTGAATTTGAAAGTTTTTATTCACAACATCAAAAGCATGATCACTGGGAGAAAAATTGATGAATTGGACTTTATTGAAATAAAATATCTTTGCTATTAAGAAAATGAAAGTACAAGTCACCTACTGAGAGAGAATATTTCCAAATCACATATCAAATGAATGATCTGTTTCAAAAATATACAGAGAAACCCTAAAATTCTAAAATACCAAAACAACACACTTCAAAAATTGGCAAAAGATCTGAAGAGACATCATACAAAAGAAGTTATACAGTTGGCAACAGAACAGATGAAAACATGCTCAATATAACTCATCATTAAAAAATAGAATTCAACAACAATGATTTTCTACTACATACTTATTAGACTGGCTAAAATCCAAAATTTGGCAATACCAACTGTTCGTGAGAAAGCAGAACTACAGGAATTCTCATTCATCGCTGGTGGGAACGCATGATCGCATAGTCACTTTGGATGATGGTTTGGAAGTTGCTTACAAAACTAAACACAGTCTTATCATATGATCCACCAGTTCCTAGGTATTCTTAGTTTGAAACCAAATGTGGTACAAGTGTTTATAGCAGTTTTATTCATAATTACCAAAAACTTAAAGCAACCAAGAGGCTTTTCAATAGTTGAAGAGATAAACTGTAGTATATCCATACCATGGAATTCTAATCAGCAATGAAAATAATGAGCTGTCTAGCCACAAAAACAACAAAAAATATAGATGCATGTAAGATGCATATTGGCAAGTGAAAGAAACCTGTAAGGAAAGGCTGAATACTTTATAATTTTCTTATATGAAATTGTGGAAAAAGCAAAACTGTATAGAGAATAAACAGATCAGAGGTTGTATACAGAAGATAAGGTTGAATGGGTAAAGAACATGCAATTTTCTGGATAGTCAAATTAGTCTGCAGCATATCACAATGGTGGGTTTATTTCACTACGTATTTTTCAAAACCCTTTGAACTCATAGCAGAAAGAGTGAATCTTAATGTATGGAAATTAAAATCATTTAGGAAGTTGAAAGATCCCAAGATAAAAAGCAACCTGCGACAAAAGAACCTAACTTTGTTACAGATATAAAATAACCTCACTGAAGGTTACAGTGGGGCAAAGGTGCTGAATTAAGTAACTTTGGAAATGAAAGAAGCCTGTAAAACTAAAGGCAAAAGGAACTGCAGAGAAACAAATTATTCTTGTTGGTAAAGTTTTTTCTGTGGGGGCACAGCTTAAAAATTCTGACACCTCCATGCATGTATACTGAAACTGAATGATTAAATAAATGGATGGAGGAAGTTGGAAATCATGCTTCTCACTGTTGGAGTGGAAGGTTGCAGAAAACCAAGGGGAGAAGACTAGAATGTTCCATGTAGTGCTGCATTGGAGTTTAAGATATCAGTATGAATTTATATATAGCTTAATATAGATATCCAAAATAGTTAAAGATATGTTTATATAAACAAATTAGGATATACACTTATGTTTCCTTACTCTGGTACCGTTAAAGACCTGGAAGCCAGGATACCTAGTAGGAACATATACACCCAGAGCACAACTTCATTTCCAACACCATTTTCCAATAAAAGAGAGAGAGGATTCCTTGGAGAAATGTCTAATCCTAGGGCAGAGGCAGGAAATATCCAATATGAGCCTGTAACATCTTATGTGCCAGAAAGTACATGCTAAAAATAAGCTGACACCCACAGAGGCAGTGATGGGGTACATCACAGGGACACAGGAGGTAACCAAAAGAGTTCTCAATGAGCAAAGCTGGAACAATTTGAATGACAAATAAAGCAATGTGGTTTTAGATTATAACCCAATGTGTAAAATAAATAACCATGAGTCCATACTGGTGTAAACAAATGATTGAATAAATGAACAAATGGGAAAGAAGTGACCAATCTCACCTGTAGAACAATTTCAAATAATTTATGTTGATAGGTCCCCACTCAAGGAGATGGAACATTGCTCCCTACCTCTTGTGGGTTGCATGTCCAAAGAGTACAGTATGGAAAGGGGGGAAAAAGTAATTTACAGTGGAGAACCACTAACACTAGAAAAACACTAAATCATGTGACTGTGGTTCATTTAAATAATGTCGTGTTCCTAGTATGTACCCTTGTTGTGATATGATAACAATGGCATTTTAACTCTGCAGTCTTCTTCCCAAATGCCCATGAACAGTCAAGTCAGGAGGGAAGCATCAGAGATATCCAAACTGAGGGACAAGACTCTACAAAATATCTAATCAGTTCTTCACAAAACTGTCAAGATCAGTAAACAAGGAAAGTCTGAGGAACTGTCACAACCCACAGGGGCCAAAGAACTCATGACAGCTAAATGTAATATAGCATCCTTGATGGGATCTTGGAACAGAAATAGGAAATTAGGGAAAAACTGAGGGAATCTGAATATGATTTTGGTAACACGATTGCATGAATATTGTTCCATTAATTGTTGTCAAATGTATCTTATTAATTAAGATGTTAATAATAGGGGAAACTGGGTGTAGTGTATATAGGAACTCCCCGCACTACTTTTATGATAATTCTGTAAATATAAAAAGTTTACTAAAAATTAAAAAGCAAAAAAATTAAGTAAAAATATTCAAAATAAATAATCAATGGTGTTATAAGGATTAAAATAAACACATAAAATCCAAGTTTTTATCTTTCCCTATTCTCACTCTCCTCATGTTTTACAAAATCAACTTTCAAACTTTTGGCTATTTTTTTCTAGTATTTAGCCACACATTTCTAAATAATATACAAATATTGCTATCTTATGATTCATAGACATTATCAATTGAATTCTATTCTCTTACAAAAGAATTTTCATTTATGTGCAATCCCTTTTTCTCTTTAACGCATTTCTCCAAATATAATTCTTGCTCAATTTTTATTATATCCATACTCAATATTTTCATTATTCATCATATCACTATTAAGACTATGACTAATAAGTATTGCTTTCTTCTGATTAAAATAATTGAGTGAATAAATAAATGGGGACGAATAGTCAAGTATCCTTTCCAGAAGAATTCCAAATAATTTACATAGACACTTTATCCTCATAACTCATAGTAAGAGCAGAACTTCCTACCAGTTTAGTGTAGGCAACACAAAGTAACTTCTTTCCAAAAATACAGCATGGAAAGGGGGTAGTTTCAGAATAACATTACAGTGGAGAAGGCTGACAAACACTGGCCTATCCATATGAGCAAGATTAGCACAAACAGTGATGTCATGTTGAAAGTACGTAGTCTTGATAAGATATGATAAAAAATGGTAGTTTACCTCCGTGGTCTTCCTGCCCAAAGCCCGCAATACCAATCTAGTTATGAGAAAAACTCCATTGAAGACATTTTACCAAATCTGTTATACACAAAACTGTCAAGATCATCAAAAAATGGGGAGGTCTGAGAAACTGTCTCAGTCTAGAGGAGACATGATAACTAAATGAATTGTGATATCCTGGATAGGGTCATGGGACACAAAAATGAGATAAAAACTAATGACATCTGAATAAATTGTGTGCTTTAGTTAATAATAATGCCTCAAAATTGGTTTATTAATTGTAATGATGATTCTATACTAATGTAAGATGCTAACAAAAGAAGAAACTTTGTACAGTATACATGAGATAAGTGGGAAGTCTCTGTATGCTTCCTATTTTCTGTAATCTAAAATTATTCCAAATTAAAAAGATTAAAACAAACAAACTGGAGAATGGAATACAGTGGAGAATGTAATAGGGCAGAAGCAAGGAAGAATGGAAGTTAAGTTCCCCTAAGATCTCATACAAATAGTCCCAGTCAGGTATGGCGGTGGATTGGACTAGTTGGGTGGCACTGGGGATAGAGTAAAGTCATTACTGGTGTGAAGCTTCTTTATAAAGAACACCCAACAGGAATTGGTATTAGAAGTTCAGGAGAGAGTTATGAACTGGAAATTTATATTTAATTGCAATTGACATGGAGCAATAATTGAAATCTGGGAAGAGGATGAAATCACTTAGAAGAAAGAAGTAAAGAAGAGAAATGGGCATACAACAGAGTCACAAGGAACACAAATATTTCAGGTCAAGCAGAGAAATTACAGTTACCAAAGGAAATTGAGAAGAAACATCAAGAGAATTGTGAGAAATGCTAAGATACAGGGTAAACTCTCAAGATATGTGCAAAGCTATGTGAGGATGAAATTCAGAGCAAAGATGGAGGGTTTTGCCTGGAGGGGAAGGGGTAATTATTCTATTGCAGTAAGAAGCAATGTTGACATCAATTCCCTTATAGCTTTCATGGAGAAAAGCTCAGATAATTCCCATTTGTGACTTCTATTTTCCTTCCCCTTTTCAGAAGGCAAGGAGATCATTCATTCTAGGGAAAAGAGACTTTGAGGGCGCTAAGGACAGTACAGTTTTAAAATAATTGTCCCAGAGAATAAGAGTAAACTGACATAATGTTGCAACTCAGCAAGTAAAAAGTTTATATTACAGAAAATGAAGAGAAAATCAAACATAACTGGAAAGATCTCAAATAAGAAACCATCAGGGAATATAAGCTTTAGAATAAGTGGGATAGCATCTCTGCTTCCTTACCCCAACTATTGCTGTGTTTATAAATTATAAATAATCTATAAATTATAGGAGAGCAATATCAGTTATTTTGCAGTGACTCTGAGTTTGCTGGGTTGGGAAGATGTTAGGGATAGCTAGTCATAAGACTGCTAGCTCAGTAAGTGGGAAGCTATGAATCAAGGCATCACTGAAGCAATCAGTAAGCTAAAGTAAGCAAGGTTTATCATATGTGGTAGATATTATGGTT
This sequence comes from Myrmecophaga tridactyla, assembly GCA_004026745.1. Classification (NCBI taxonomy): domain Eukaryota; kingdom Metazoa; phylum Chordata; class Mammalia; order Pilosa; family Myrmecophagidae; genus Myrmecophaga; species Myrmecophaga tridactyla. The sequence goes on from PVIY010016072.1 coordinate 15,517, forward strand.
TTACCCAAATAGGCATTCCACAATTCCATCTTGAGTATCAGACTTTATATTGGACTAGATTAATTTCTTGCCTCAGCTCCAGGCACAGACTTTGATTAGCCTAAACCAGTCAGCCCTTGACATGTTCCAGGACATAGCTATTTATTCACAGCCCAATCAACATGCCCAACCACTTCTAGCAGCCCTCTTACTGCCATAGGGAAGTCATCCTGAGAATGGAGTTTACATAGAATAGAGGACAGAGCTGAGAGAACAACAGTGAAATGAAAATAAAGTTCTGACAGGACTATTCCTGAAGTATGACCCCACCCATCTGAACTTTTCCATTAAGAAAAAAAACAAATCTGTTATTTTCTAAACCAGGTTGATTTTAACAAATATATGCATTATGACATATTTACCTTATGAACTACATTTTACCTAGATAATATTCCAAAGTTTATTCCAAATTGCTCAATGAAAAAACTTAAATATACAGAGAAGTAAATAAATCTGTTTAATTTTACCTAGCCTATTGTCACTGTTAGGCACAGAGTCATTAAAGATTCCACACAGGACAGTGAGTCAAAGCTTAACAGATTTATTGAGGGAAGAAAGCAGGGAGAAAGCAGGCAGGCCAGCACCAGCGAAACCTGCCAGTGAAAAGAAAAGATAAGTCTCCAACTCTCTTTCTGAGAGCTGTGGTTTTAAAGGAAAAAACATGCCAGGAGAGGAGAGTTATCAAGCAGGAACAGGTCTTGTCTGCTTGATCTTGTTTATCTTGTTCTGATGAGTGAGGTGTCTTCTGATGTGTGCAGTGCCAGTATACCTGGGAGTCGTGGTTCTGCCAAAGAAGCTGAGGGGACCCCTGGCTAAAAAGTACCTTTTATATGTGAAGTTCTTTTTCTGAGACCTGACAGTCACCAATCTTTACCTATAGCACTCCTTTTTACTAGCAAATACATTTCAAAGTATCTTTTAATATCCTCTGGAACACTTTCTTGGGAATGGCTGATCTCTCTCTGTATATATATGTTGATATGAACATTTGATTTTCTTTTTAAAATACACCTAGTAATTTATTTGGTTCTGAATAGACACTGCAGATACATCATCCACAAGTTTGTTTTTACACTAGTATTAGAGTTCAAATCTTGGTTCAGCTATTTAGATCATCCTCTGTGATCTTGGGAAAATTACCTAGACTCTCTAAATCTCTGTTTCCTCATCTGTACAATGAAAAATAACAGCACTGCCCAATAATAGCAGTGCCCAACACTTAAGAGCAGTGACTGAATCAGGGTTATTATAAGGATTAAAGGAAAAATGTATGTAGAGTGCTTAGCAGGACACCTGGGATATATTGAGTAATCAATAAATATTAATTATTTCTTTCAACATCATTGTCATCACCATCTTCATTCTTGTTAAAAATAAATAAAGCAAGAGTGGCCATTCTCCTCACCTTCATGCTTCTTACCCATCAGCCCCAATGTCAGGTCAATTTACAGGGGAAGAAGTAATTTCAGGAAGAACCAGAAGGAGGAAGCCAATCTCAACAATCTTCTACTCTCAGAAAAACCAAGAGCTTTCCTTTAGAAAGCTGGGCGTTATTTTTATACCCAACTTTATATAAGAAAAAATACCATTTGGTTAATAAATTTTAGAATTTTATTTTCATTTTTTTGTACTAAGTTATATATAAGAGAAAATAGTTATTCCTAAATATAAGAATTCTCTATACCTTCACCTGTACTCCCACAGCACACAGTGTCATATTTATATTGTCTCATTTATAATGGACTATGTTCCTTCAGGAACCCTGTATAAGTAAAAAATTTAATATTTATTCAAGTCAATTGCAGCTGTCCTATAATTTTGTTGCCATTTAATGCTTTCTGTGAATAGCAGATCTTTGAGCTGCATGTCCACTTGTGGAGGAATCTTGAGCAATCCTCAGAAAAGAAAAGCAGCAGTGAATGAAATGGTATCCTGATGGACTATAAAAGAGAATCTTTGAGCAGAAGTGTTCTGACAGCAGCATATTCTGGCTGACCAGGCCATTCCAAATGTGTGTCTGAATATTATTTTAAATTAGAAGACATACCACTGTCAAACTATAAAATCCAAGAATCAAAAGTGGCATAAGAACGTTAAAAGAGTAAAACATTTTAGAGCAGGCAAACACAATTTTCTCATTTGTTCTCAATTAGTGTCATAACCCATTGGAATGCCATAAATAATTTTTTACTCACGAAACTAAAGGTACTAAATTTTGTGAGATGACTGACTTTAAAACATTGTTTCAGTATGGCTCAAAGTTATTCTTATCATCATTCTCCTTTGGTTATATTACAGTTTGTTCTCTTTGCTGGGATAGAGGCAGGGGTGGGGAGGAGCTGAAGATAAATGTACTGCCATGGAAAATTTCTCTAAATCCCAATTCACAGATTCATCAGTCAAGTATCTCCTATGTCATAAGGAGAAACTCCTGAATACAGAATGATGCATATAGACTACAATGCTTTTTCATTCCCATGCAAACAATAACTAATAAAAGTAAACAGAACTTTAGACAATTCGAATGCCATTTCTATTCATTGCCATCTTCTATTTCAGAGTTCCTAAAAATTTATACCATTACACAATTCCTCTACCATAAGACCAACAAGCTGTATAATGGAAGAAAACATTCCGGGTATCATCCATTCATGATAATTGAGAATATTTTCTACTTTCAAATCAGTTATATAAACCCCTATTGTTGAATACTTCATAACTTTAGCAAATCAGATATTAATTATGCATAATAATTTAATGTGTAGGAAATGAAAAAAGTTAAATGCACAAAGAAGTATAGGAAATACTGCATAATATTTTTTCCTCTTGGAGATCCACATAAGAAATGTTCTGAAAAGTCTAGCAGTAAATAAATCTATTTAATTTCATTAAGTTAATGTTCCCCAATCTTACTTAACCATAGAATAAGGAGCTAATATAGTTACTATATTTTTATGCAATGTTCAGTTCACATTTAAGGAAAAAGAACAGCACAATATTTCAAAGTAAGTTGGGGAATATTTATTAAGTGAATACATAAATTCTACACAACAACTTGGATGAAACAAACACTTAAATACAGAGCAAATAGAGGAAGAGATGGATACCCTAATGAGATGTTTTTGTTTTAATAAGCTTTAATAGACTAGCTTTAGGTTTCAGAAAAATTACACAGGAACTATAAAGCGTTCCCATATCCCACTCCATCACATATCACACATATGGTTTTTCCTATTATTAAAATCTTGCACTGGTGTGGTGGACTTGTTAAATTGATGAACCAATATTGATACATTAGTAACTGAAGTCCACAGTTCATATTGGGGTTCATTCTTTTTTTTTTTTTGAATGGGCAGACGCCAGGAATTGAACCTGGGTCTCTGGCATGGCAGGCTAGAATTCTGCCAGCTGAGCCACCATGGCCCACCCAGGCTCATTCTTTATTCACACAGTTCTATGGGTTTTGTCAAATGCCTAATGTCATATGTCCACCATTTCAGTATCATACAAAATAGCTTCGTTGCCCTAAAAATGCACTGTGTTCCACCTATTAAAAGTGTTTTTCCTGGTATTTTTCTAAATTTGGTTTTGCTTTTTTCAAAGAATACATAGAGACATCTTCTAAAAGCATAAAGTTATTCCACAAACTGAACTACCTCAATAGGCATTAATTTGTACCCCCTTCCACAGGTAAAATACCTGAAACTGCATTTAAAGGTTTTATTCCTTCCTTCTGAAAATTTGTTTATGACCAAGTTGAAAATGGTTTTCTACTACAGAACTCTTATTAATTGAATAAACATTTACCTATCCAATGCTACAGTTTCTATTTTCAAATATGAGACATCTTTAAAATATAAATCAATGCAATGTTCACTAATTAAATATTTCAAAATTAGTGTAAATGAAAGCAATCTAAATATTGTACTATTTCTAGGTTTTAATTATTATTAATTAAAACTGTAAATATCTCATTGCAACTGTTGGATAAGTGTATAAAAGATCCACTTTTCTGTGCACTTTTTTTTATAGAAACCTGAATTGATTTAAGCCTCTTTTCACTATTTCACGTTGCTCCTCACGTCTGTAGCCAGAATTGCACTAAATATAAATCGCCACTTCAAATGTCCCCAGCTGCTCTTTTATACCTTGATAGGTCCAATCATTCGCAACAGGAATGCTTGAGAGCTTTGGAAACCTCAGTAATACAGTGCCATATTCTCAGCTTTTTTATTATTTTAAACATAGCACAGGTGTTTAATTTTTATTGATTAAGTCAAAAAATGACATTTTCAATAGTTCATCCTTTTCCTATTTAGGTTCATTCTTCAATCTCTTTGTAAAGCTTATCATGTACAATTCTCCTCAATATATATGAGCATATATACATATGTGTACTCTACAAATATGAGCTAACAGGAAATTTGTAGCAAAAATGTTGTTGAATTATATGTTTGAGATAGTGGACCAACAACAAGACATAATACCCAAAGTCACTGATTCAAGCACTATCACTGAAAAGAAATCCTATTTTTTAAAAATCATATTGAGTAATATTTTTTCCTTATAAATGAAAACTGTGTCATTTTTTGTGCCCTTTAAAATAGTGTTCTGCCTTAAGTGGGCTTCAAATTGTGAGTTTCCAATTGAGATATAATATTGGGATCAAGAATAATAGCAATTATTGTTATTACTGTTGTGCTTTATGTTCAGTTATGTTTGTTTTCTGTGTATTACTTTGATTTAACAAAAAGGTAGCATAAGGATGAACAGAAGATGCATGTGGAGTTGGCTTTTCTGGATGTGATACTAAAGTAACCCAAAGCAACACTACTTCACCTGGTCCCTTCTTCAGCTAGCAATGCAAATGTCAACAAACGCAGAGCATGAAATGCAATCAAGATTTTTTTCATGAAAGAAAGAAATCAGCAGGTGTGCCTTATGCAAGAATTTAGACTTATCTACACACAGGATAAACATCTGAGCTAATAATAGTAGCCATGCTAAAGTGAAAAATTTCTAACTCTTTATTTTTCCTACAATACATATTCCAACTTTCCCTTACTGCTGTAAGGCATCTTACAACCTTATGATTCTATGTACAAAGAAAGATTCTAATACTATTTACTTTACCCAAAGGTCTATCTTAATAGCTACAAAAGGCACACAGGGACACCATATAATAGGTAACATTATATTCATTCTTAAGTGTATATAATGAATAATATATTCATTCTTAAGACTGTTGGTGGTATTTTTTTATCTGGAGGAAAAGTGCTCAGTAAAGGCCAGACTCAAGGATTGTATCAGATAGTGTTGGCAATACAGAATTTTCCCTTCAAGGCTTATGTTTCTTCTCTTCCATTCCTTTACCCACTCTGCAGAACATTATTAGTTAAATAGTTTTACCTTGGAACTAGATCTATCAGAGTAGTACAGCTCAGTATGTGACACACACACAAGAGTGACCTTTCCGAAGAACATTTGTATTTGACATAAAATTATGGTGTAATCTAATTGCCACATGCATCCTAGTCTTCGTAAAATATCAATGCTCGGCAAACCTTTACATTGGAAAGAACATATTTGCGATGTGCAGAACAGATGTCGGTTTGCTACTACATTAAAAACAGAACATAAAAGAGAAGGGTATTCACTTTATCATGTGCTGTGAATTGATCATCTGCATCTGCTTGGCATTTTTGGGTCTAAATGAACCAAGTTGGGTTTCCAAAGTCAGTGTCTATTTACTGCCACATGGCCAAAGCAGTTCCATTTCTCTCCTGCTGCACTCATCAGTCATAGAACAAGACAAATATTCACATTGCAGCTTAAGCAAGACGACCCAGATGAAACAGGTATCACACAATTCCTGGTAAATATATTATGTGAAATGCTGAAGCAAGGGGCTGGGCAATGCTGACAGTAAAGGGGAAGGGAAAGCCTTTATAGCACTTGGGTTGCACCAACTTATCTTGCCCCTTTTCCAGAGAATTAATGTAATTAGCCATCCCCCAGTATTGGGTATTGCTCCTAAACTTGAACAGACACTGATGGAAGCCTGTGTCTCGCTGCCCCTACTCAATGAGCATCTTCTGTTCTGTAATGGTGATTTGCCACAGGTGAAAAATAGGATCACTCTCTTTTCCTATTGATTTCTGAGAAGGAAAATGCTTCCTTTCAACCAGCTCTGCACTATTATTTTTATCATCACCCTTCACGGAACTGAACTCTTCTCTACGTAAAATTGAAAGAAAAACAAAAGCATAAAATCTTTGCTCATGCCTAGAGTTAGAAACTAAAATCCAATTATCTAACACATAGGAATACTTAACACTATCTTTGAGATGAAGAAGGGAAGATTATTTCAAAACTAGAATTTTATTGCCAATGATTGTTACCTAATCTTTTCACAAAAGAAATGTAAAACTGCTAAAATGTATATTAAAGTGAAATGTAGTATTTATATCTAAACTTACATTTTTATAGCTAATATGCATTATGAATTTCTACCTTCATGTACATTCAGTTCATAAATTAACAGAACTTTTGATCAATGAATCTCATCTAAGAATTATCTCTGAGAATAATCTAGTTCCTGGGCTGTAGATTGTCTGCTCTACCTAATTTATTCCTGCAACAAATGTTATCTTTTTTCAAAAAAAAAAAAAACCCAGCAAAACTACTACTTCAGAAATTTTGGTTAGAAGAACTGATCATTAAAAGATTTATTTATACATAACTGCAGTGTTTTACACAACAATTAATTCCAAAGTTCTAAAAGAAATAAATTATTGAGTTAAATTAACCTACAATTCAATTAAATTATCTTTATAAGAACTCTAAAACCCTTAATAACCATGTGAACAAAACACTGTATTAAAACAAATTAAGTTGGACTTTGGGTTCAAAATGGCAGACTGGTAACCATGTCTACTTCCTTCCCTTCCTCAAATTTATTAAAATGATGAAAAAATGGTATGCATTAAATTAACTTCCCAAAACCTGAAAACAGGTTAGTGAGGCCATAAGCAGAGAAAAGTTCAATTCTGGGGAAGATAGCAAGTAAATGTGATCAGGATTACTGTTAGCCAACAGCTCAGATAACACATTTGTGAAGACTAAAGCAGCAATAGAAGCTGGTCAACTACTGGCCTTGGCAGGATGAAGGGAGAGGGGAAGAAAAGAGGTAGAAACTAAGATGATTAATAAAAAAGTAATTTTGGGGAGAATAGTCCTATGGAGATGAAAATTAAAACTGAGAAACATCAGAAAGCATTCAGCACAAATAGAAGAATCTCTTGAGCAGAAAGAGTGCAATACAGGAAATTAAATGGTTATAATTCCTTGGAAAGAGCTGGAGGAATGGGCTCCATCTCTGCCTCCAGCAATTTTCCTTTCAGTCACCCTGCCTATACCCACACCTTTAAATGCAACATTGAAGGTGTTTACTTGGCATTTTTACTCCCAAGTTGAACTGAGAAATTTTCATGGAATAAAATGATCAGCTTGTCAGGAATTGACTAGCCTAAATTTCCTCTCTCCACTAAATTCTTAAGGCCTGTGAAATCTTTAAAACTGACAGAACCTTTAAGAGTCTCAAGAGATGAGGGAAAATTTGGAGGTTGAATCGACCAAAGAGGGCAAGCCTTGGGAAGTTACAAAATGGCTATGCCCCAGGAGTTACAGTAAACTGGAAATAGACCAGTCATCAAGGGGATAGAAGCCCAGTTTCACAACATTTCAACTCACAGTGCAACTAAGGTAATCTGAGAAATCTCGAGCTATTAGCCTAGCTGTATAGTAGAAGCTAAACTAAATTCTCTTAGAATCATTACATCATCAAAGCCTTAAATTATCTCTAAAATTTTGATATACAATGTCTGGCTATATATAAATAACCAGACAGACCAGAAGACATTTTGCTGTAAAACAATAGAAACAGACCCATAAGGAATCTAGATAATGGAATTATTGGATATGTACTTTAAAAAATAAAATGAATATGATTAATATATTTAAGGAATTAAAAGGCAAAGTGGAGAATTTGGAAGGAATCAACAACTATACAAATGAACCAAATGGAAATTCTAGTACTGAAGAGTGGCTAAACAAAATGGGCTATGCAGGTACAATGGAATATTATTCAACTGTGAATAGGAACAAAGTTCTGATACATGTGACAACATGGATGGATCTTGAAGACATCATGTTGAGTGAAATAGCCAGACACAAAAGGACAAATATTTGTATGATCTCAATGACATGAAATAATTAGAATCAGCAAATTAGAGTCAGAAACTAGCACCCAGGTTACCTGAGGCCAGGGTGAGGATAGGAGTAGGGAGTTAATTCTAAATTGGTGCAGTTTCTGTTTGGAGTAATGGAAAAGTTGGAGTAATGGATGGTGTGATGGCAGCATGACATTGTGAAGGTAGCTAACGGTGCTTGCTTTGGGGGCACAGACACTAAAATGGGAACAATACAGAGAAGATTAGCACGGCCCCTGCACAAGGATGACACACAAATTCGTGAAGTGTTCCATATTTAAAAAGTAGCAAACAGCACTGAATTCTATGTTTGAATATAGTTAAAAAAGGAAATTTTAGATTGCATGTTACTAGAATAATTTTTTTAAAAGACAGGACTGTACAATACAATGAACCCTAGTGTAAACTGTAGGCTATAATTAACATTATAATTATTAAAATACTCTCTCTCATCAATTATAACAACAAAGCTCCCATACTAAGTGCAAAATGCTAAAGATGAGGTGGGTATATGGGAACTCTATATTTTCTGTAAACTGTAACTTCTTTAAAAAAAAATTAAGCAAGTAGATGGAACATATAGGAAAATATTTTAAAATATGGAACATTGTGAAAGCATCAGATATTTTTGCAATTATATTCCCAAAAGGAAGAGAAATAGAAAAGGCATAAGAGACAGTGGTTGAGAATTTTCCAAAACTGACAAAAGACATTAAGGCACAGACTCAAGTTACGAACCTCAAGCAGAATAGAAATAAAACAGGAAGCTGAACACAGCTGCATCATGATAAAGCTGCTGAAGACCAAAGACAAGGAAGAACAAATTTTAAATAGCTATAAGTAAAGAAAATTATGGTGTGTTATCTGCAAGGAAACAGTAATAAGACTGAAGGCTGATTTCTCAAATAGAAATAATAGTAATAATAATAATAATAATAATAATAATAATGGAAAACAGAAGAGAGTGTAATAATGTCTTGAAAGTGCTGAAAGTAAATAACAAATACAATTGTGAAGATTTGTCAACATCAGATCCATTCTGTGGAAAATACAAAAAGGATATTATACTGGCAGAAAGTAAATGATCCCAGCAGAAGCTCAGAAATGCAAGAAGGAATGAAAATTTAAAAAGATGTTAGTATGTGGGTCAAGTGAAATGAATATTGATTGACTAAAACAACAGCAGTAATTTCCTGTGCGGTTAAAAATATATGTACAGTTGAAATGCATGACAAAATGTCACAAGAGTTCAACTCAGAAGGGCTATAAATGAAGCTAGAATATTCTAAACACTTTTCTTATCTGGCAAGGAATAAAAGCACTAACATTTAAGGTCTTAGAGGACTTAGATTTAAGAACTCAGAGGACTCAAATTTTAACTTCTAAAAACATCACCAAAAGAAATATAGAAAATAATTACACTAGCAAACTAATAGAAAGGAAAAATGGAATAATAACAATAATGAATAATAGTAGTAATTATAATAAAATTATTCCAAAGAAAGGAAGAAAGGAAAGAAAACAAACAAAAACTTCATACAGGCAGAATGGAGAGATTTAAGAACAAAAGGATAAGGATTGTCAAAACTGTATTTCCAACTCTGTGTTGCTTAATAAAAAAAAATTATATATAAAAGTATGGAAAAATTGAAAGTAGGAAGTCAGATAATCCACCATACTCATAATGAAGGAGGTATAACAGCTCTAAATTTATATGTAAAATTTCAGTACAGCAAAATATTAAAAACGATAGAAGTGAAAGGAAAATGGACAAGTGTGTAAACATAGTAGGAAACTAAGCACATCCCTCTTGGTAACTGATTGTATCAATATGGCTATCCCAAAACATCAAAAATGATAGTTATTTTAACAAGAATAACTTATTATAGTTAATTACACAAGTAGGCATTGAGGACTAATGAGAAAAAAAGGAACACTGCAGTAAGGAAGCAGCTACTTTCCCTAGGGCTGGGGAAACAAAAGGAAGAAGTAGTGGTTATCAGAACCTAGAAGCTTAGAGAGTTTGGAGATGGGGCGTGATGGAATTGGACTCATTTCCATGAGGTGAGGGCACTGCCGAGTTGGAAGAAGAACCTCATAGAGCACAGACAACCTCTCTGAGGAGGAAGTACATTCCAGAAGCAGCATTTATCTCAGGTGCTATCAAGGGGGACTCCTGGAGCAGAGATACAGACCTATGGGGAGAGAAGAGCTGAAGTGCAGCTGGAACTTCAGAGTGGGTTGGATGTGGATGACTCTGGAAGTGTGAGAAAAGGCTGACATTGCAACCACCTGCTGCTGGAACCAATTTCTGCTGCCTTGGGTGAAGGTGATTGACGGAGCACAGTAATAATACCAATCGCATAGGAAGATGCAGTCCCTTCTCTCCCTCTTCCTGTTCCCCAAACTTCCTTTATTCTCTCCTATTGAAAGAATGTAAGAAAAAGTCATCTGGGAATGATGGAAAGCAGCTTGCAGAGTTTCAGTCCAGCAATATAGAGCACAGTTAGGTAATGCATTTGCTCGACAAAATGCAACTATACTTTATATAACCAAGGCCATTCTCACCTGCTCACTAAAAACGGGAGACAAAAATTCCTAATAATCATTGTATCTATTTCTGGGTGACATGTCATAGTACCCATGATTGGACAGTATCAGTTACTCCTCACAGCCAGCCACAGTCGCAGCTGTATATTCTGTAAACCAAAAGGCTGTTTGAAGGTAACCCTGAACAGTCTCTCTCTCTCTCTCTCTCTCTCTCTCTCTCTCTCTCTCTCTCTCTCTCTCTCTCTCTCTTTCTCTCTTTCTCTCTACCCCACCAGCTTCTCCCTCTCCCTCTCTCATTTGCTCACTATATGTTACCTAAAACTGCTTTAGGTAACAGCTCTTTAATGGATCATGCATTTAACACTATAACTTCTCTTCCTCTACATGTTTCAGGGTGCCTCACCCTAAGACAGCAAGTCAACTGACCAGGGCTCTTTATCTTGGGAGGTGAACCAAACCTATTTGTGAAGGATAGGAATCTTCCATGATTCTGCTGCTTTTTGGTTGCTCTAGTATTCCTTATCTTGTAGGACATGAAAATATGACTAGACACTTCAGAGAATCTTCTGTGTTCCGGATAGAGTCTTTCCAGATACATTGTTGGCAGCAATGCAATATCCCTTTGATATTCAGAATCAATCACCCAAAACCAGTAGAGTAATCCCTCTATTTTTTTTTGCACATGAAGCCCTCATATGGGATCCAATGTACAGCTGTGGTCTCATAAACCAGAGAGAGATCATCAATACTAAAAGACAACTAATGAATTTTAGTGCAGCCTCCCCATCCAAGAGTTTAAAGCATAGCATGTCCATTCTCCACTAGCCCATATGAACACGGCTGTGAGTGATGTATGTATTAACAGGAAGAATTACTCCGGGTGGATGAGAGAGTTTTATGTTGGACAGTTATTTATGCTGAACAGGCCATGTCTGACTGGTTTCTACTTAATAATGCAAAATCAGCAGGATGATGATAACACGTTCACCATAGGTTTTAGAGCCACCCTGCAGACACTTGCACTGTAGCATTGACACATCATAAACACTGAAATAAATGTTGTTTGTCTCTTCCTGCTTCTGTTACTCAAATCTGGCCCATTGCAATCTAGCAGGGCAGCGACAGCCTTTCTGGTTCTTTGTTCCCAGATTAAGGCTTGAAGGCCCATCGGGGAGGTTGGTTACTTAGGACTACAGAATGAAGTTTATCGTCTGTTGAGAGGAGAACTCAAGCCATAGGTACAGAGAGGCCGTAATAAGTCCAAAACACCCTCCACCAAGCGTGCAGACAAGAACTTGTTTAAACACACACACATGCAAATGACAGTCAGTCAGATACAGTTCTCAGTAGGTGATCATGCCATCCACTTCTTTTCTGGCTATAACTCATGCCTTTAATAACATCTACATAAACAGTCATTGTGAACAAGACATTTCTTTACTAATTTTTTTTTCTACATGCCTGTGTCACTTCCATTTGGTCATTAGTTAATTCACTCAATTAAGAAATACAGAGCAGCATATTTATTATAAAATTAAATCAAAGTTTTTGAGCAGAGATGTAGCACTTTTCAACTTAAGTCACTACTTCTGGTGTCTTAATAAATCATTCCCACCTTTCCCTGTACTTATTCGTCCTTGAGACAAAGCGTGTTTTCTGTAATAATAGCAAATCGTGGATTTTCTTCAGTTTAAGGAATATTAGAATATCTATCAGGTTACTAAAGATTTCTAATTCTCAAAAATATATTATTATATAAAAAGAGTATTGTTTGGCAGTACCAGAAATTTTTAAGAAAAGTTCAGATAAACCCACAGATGGTTTTTCCAACTCTTAGAAGCCTCTTTTCAAGATATATTTATAGTTCATTAACACTAAGTGGTCCATTGGACAATCTAACAAGACATTGTTTACCATTAAGTATATAAAGGGAGTTTTTAAAAGAAAGAGATGTATCTTTTGTGTTTGAAGATTAAGTAGCTATGCTAATTGTCTTGTGGGAGGGAGCTTAAAGGTCTGCATAAACAGAGAGTTATTTTCTGTTTGGATTTATTTTTTATTCTATAAAGAATGCTACATTCTATAAAGAATATTTTATAAAGAATAATGTGCTTTCATTAAAAACATTAATCAAAAGGTAACCAAAAGAAAATGAAGAATATTTGACAAATCGGCAATAGGAGAAAATTTATCATAAACAACCTAATAATAGCTCCCAGACATTTTTAATCACAGCAACCTAACTACAATATCCTAGGGAGGAATGCTTATTTCAATTATTTATTGGGAGCTGATGGTTCATTTGGAGGCAAAAGCAATTACAACCTGACAGTTTAATCACTATTAGTTTGTTCTGCTCCTATGCCACTGCTAAAATTAAGGTTAACTTTCTATGGAAATTCTGATGTATCCATAATGGGCTTTCTTTGGCACTGTAAACTATCCATATTGTTAAATGTCTTCAAAAAAATCAGGTTTAGCATATAACTACAAGTGATAAATAATAAGACCTAAAGATATACAGCACACTTGCACTATGACAGTTTTATACCTTTAAGCACTAAGCTGATTTTTACTATAAATGTATTCCAAGTTTTAGTTTATAGCTTTATATGATCTAAAACAGTTGTCTAATATTCCAGAAAAATATAGTTTTTAGGAATTGCACAAATAAAATGACAATTAATTTTTTGTATTTCTAATAAAGTCTAATTTCAAATTAAAACTACCAAATCTTTAACCAATTCTTCACTTAATATAGCTTTTAACCACAAATCAGCTTTTTTGTTTTATTTTAGTGATTAAATCTTTAATTAATGCTTAATTATCAACTGTGCTGAGTTTCAGACTTGTAAAATAGTAGAATGTTTGGCAATTTCTCTTGCTCTTTCAGAGATCTCTTCACATCTCCAAGAGGAATTCGAAATAGAAATATGTATTTTATCTTTTATGAAATAAGGAGCTACCTGAAGCCCCAAACTACAAAACAGGAGTAAGAGCGCCCAAAGCAGTGAAGATCAATCAAGAAAATTATGTCTCATCATTGTTTCAATTTGCATTTCCTTAATTATGTCATAAATTATGCTTAATTTCATTATGCTTTATAATTCTTCCTTTATGTATTTGTTTTATTTCTGTCCACTTTTCGATTGAGTGATTCATAATTACTGTTGATTTGAACAACGTTTATGTATACTAGATAGTAATTCCAATACCGTTTTTTGATTAGTCTGTCTTTTTAAATTCTTTGAAAGGCCCTCTTCATTCACTGCTAAACCCCATATATTGGTTTGGTTATTTTGGCAAAAATATTCGTGCACTGTTGCATCAACTATGGTACTGTTATACAGTTTTATGAAATACTTGGATTTTAGTAGCTCATGCTTGCAAATTAACAAAATTTCATTTCTTACTTAGCTATTGTTACATATTTACTGATCAAGTGAATTTTAGAATCAGTTTTGAAGTTCCCTGAGGAATCCTGTTCTGACTTTCCTTGGTTTTGAATTGACCTTACAGATTAATGGTATTTTTTATTTTTATGTGTAGATTTTATACTTTCTGATTTTGAAAAACTCTCCCATTAATTCCACTAGCTATAAATGAATACTTCTGATGTTTTCCAGCTGACCATAAAAACATATTCACATAATGAAGTTTGTCTGTTCCTTCCCAATATTTATATCCTCTGCTTCTCTTTCTTATATTATGGCATTGGCTAGAATCTACACTATAATGTTGAATGGTACTAATTTTACTAAGGACCCTCATTTTATTTCCTTCTTTCATTAAAATTCTTTTAATAAATAAATATTTACTGAGTGTTTATAATGTGCCAGAGTACACATAGGTCCTAAAGATAAAGGGCAGAAAAGATTGGTGAAGTCTTTGCTCTTTTGGCTCTCCTAATGGAAAAGACCTAACTCACAAGTAAAGAAAACAAATGCAAAAATTAACATAACTTTAGATATGCTGAACTTCCGTGATGAAAATAAAACATTAACAGAATAAAGAAGTTTGACAATACTATCAATAGAAAGTATAGTGAGAGTAGAATTCTTTATCAAGTGATAGTTAAGCTTAGATGTGAATGGTGAGAATTTAGCCAGTTAATATCGGATGGAATGTATTCCAGGTAGGCAGAAGAGTAAGTGCAAGGGCATGAGAGAGGACACACTCAATGGGGGGGGTGGGGGGGTGATAGTAGTTTTACAATGGTCATTTCTGTTGCTTAATAATTTCGGTTTCTTAGATTAATAACCTAGTTATTAATTTGAGGTCTCCAATTTTGTTAATTTATACTTTCCTACAAAATTTTCCATTTTACCTAAAATTTCAAATTTTCCACTGTAGGTTTTCAAATGTGTTAAGCTGACATAATATTTTTTATCTGCTCTATGTGTATATTTCTTTTCCCTTTTGGGTTCTTAATATATTCTTTTCCTCCAGTTTTATGTTTGTTACGTTATTTCATTAAGCTGTTCATTATCTTGTTATATCTCTAGTGATTTTAAGTTATTTAAAAATATTCTTATCTACATTAATTGTTTATTTTACTAGAAGAATCCAAAACACTCATTTCACTACTATTGGAAGCAAAAGTCCTAAATTATTTTTGGAAAAATGCAGCCTACTAATCTCTTTCAATGTTTTCTGCCATAATTTGTAAAACATGAGTATACAATAATTCTATAAAAAACAAGGAGCTCAAGTGTTAAGTAATAAATAAAACAGAATAAAATGTGAGGTTATTGTGTTTTTAGGATTGTATCCATTCATTCTTTTAAGAAGCACTTATTTACCAAATGCCTGAATCATATGATTTAAGCACTGTGCCTTTGGAAATGCTGAAAGATCCACGATCCCTCTCCTCAAGTTATTCATAAATGAGAGATGTATTATTCAGAGACAAATAAAATTTGAGTGACATTACCTTTTATAAGCAAGGCTTACATCATCATTTATATAATCACAAGGAATAGTACACACAATGAGATCTGTAAAATTCTTGTCTTTTATTTGTATCTTATCTAAGACCCAAGAGCTCACTAAAACTCCAAAAATGCTCAATCTGAGCCACATAATATTTAAATTACTAAGCACAATATAAGGAGTTTATTTAAAATCTACATATTTACAAATGCTCTATGGGAGTGTGACATCATCAACAGGGTGATAGAAGACATCCTAGGAAAAGTCTCCTCTAAGAACCAACAAATAAAAGAACATATCCCATTTGTTTGGAACTCTGGAGTATGACAGAGAAACTTATCTACAGGTAAAATATCAAAATAATCAAATGCCCAGACATCAGCAAAAAATTGGGGGCCATATACACAAACAGGAAGATATGGCTTTAGTCAAAGGAGAAAATTAAAACTTCAGAGGAGACTCAGTTTTGGAATAACCCAAGAATTTCAAACAAATCTCTTTCATCAAGTCAGAGAGATTAAGGAAAATATGGATATGGAGTTAAATGATATTAAGAAGACAATGTATAAGACCAAATAAGAATTTGAAAGTTTAAAAAGAAACATAATTTAAAAATGATGGGGATGAAAAGCACAATAATGAAAATTAAAAATATAGTACAGGCATACAACAGCAGATTGCACACCCAGAGTAAAGAATTAGAACTAGAAGACAAGACAATTGAAATTATACAGTCAGAAGAAGGGATAGAGAACAGAATAGAAAAAAATGTACAGTACCTCAGAGATTTAAGCCAAGTGCATAAGCATGCATTATGGGTGTCCCAGAAGAAGAGAAGGGAAAAAAGGCAGAAAGAATATTTGTGGGAATAATGCTGAAAATTATGAAAGACAGCTCTTTTGAAAGACATAAATATGCATGCCCAAGAAGTGCAACAAACTCCAAGCAGAATAAATTTTTATAGTCCTACACACAGTGATCAGAATGTCCAATGCCAAAGATAAAGAGAGAATTTTGAATGCAGCCAGAGAAAAGTGATTCATCACATGCAAGGGACTAAGGACCAATTTCTCATCAGAAATCATACAGGTGAGAAGGCAGTGATAAGATATATTTAAGGTACTGAAAGAGAAAAATTCCAGCTCAAAATTCTTTATCCAGCAAAACTGTCCTTCAAACACAAGGGATAACTTAAAATATTCATGGATAGACTGAACTTGAGAGAGTTCATCAACAGAAGATCTCTCCTGCAAGAATTGCTAATGAGAGTTCTGCAGGTTGAAAGGAAAAGACTGGAGAGAATGGCTTGGAATAGTGTAAAGAAATGAAGATCTTTGGTAAAGGAAATTAAAATGGTGAATTCAAAACTCCATAGAATTGCATCCTCAATATAGAACTCTACTCTTTAATTCCTGTAAGGGCCAGAACACAATTGAAAAAGAAAAAACTTTATTTCCTGAAAATGGTCATGTAATATATAAGAAGGTAATGTCGGGCAAAACCAGCATAAAGAGGAGAAACAGATGGATATGAGAGCAGAGAACATGTATTTTATGTAAACTAAGTTGTATCTTTTCGCATTATAGGCTATAGATGTTGGTTGTATAACAAACTTTTTTTTTTTTAAGTGCAGGCACAGCAGTGAGAAAAGTATCAGTCACATACATCAAAAAAAAATCAACCATACAGAAAAGGAGGTTGTGCTACAGGAAAAGAAAGACAAAAGAAAAAAAAAGATATGACATATAAAAACCAGAGGACAACATAGCTGAAGTAAATACTGACTTTACAGTAATAATGCTGACTGTTAATGTATTAAACTCCCAAACAAAAGACACAGATTGACAGAATGGATTTTAAAAAATGATCCAACTATATGTTACTTTCAAAAGACTTGTTTCAGACACAAAGTCACAAAAAGGCTGAAAGTGAAATGATGGAAATAGAAATTACATGCAAATAGTACCTCCCCCCCAAAAAAGAGCAGGGTAACTATACTAGTATCAGAGAAAATAGACTTTAAATCAAAAGCTGTTACAAGAGACAAAGAAGAACATTATATATTAATAGAAGGGGAAAACCACCAAGAAGAAATATCCATTATAAAAATTTATGCACCTAGCAAGAAGCCCCAAAATGCATGAGGTAAGCACTGGTGAAACTGAAGAAAGAAATAGACACCTCTATAATAATAGTTGGGGACTTCAATACACCACTTTCATCAATAGATAAACTATCTAGACAAAAACAAAAAAATAGGAAAATAGAGAACTTGAATATTATGAAAAATGAACTACCTAACAGACAAATACAGAGCATTTTACCCCCAAACTGAAGGATATACATTCTTCTCAAGTGCACATGAATCCTTCTCTGGGATATATCACATGCTGGGTGACAAAAGAAGCCTCAATACATTTTAAAAGATTGAAGATATACAAATCATCTTCACTAGTCATAAAAGACTGAAGCTGAAAATCAATAACTGACAGAAAACTGGCCCATCACAAATATATGGAAGTTAAATAACACATTCAAACACAATCAGTGAGCTAAAGAAGAAATTGTAAAAGAAATCTGTATATATCTTGAGATTAATGAAAAGAAGAATAAAACATATCAAAATTTATGGGATGCCCGCCAAGGTAGTGCTGAGAGGGAAATCGATAGCCCTAAATGCTTACACAAAAAAAAAATGAAGGAGCTAAAATCAAAGACCTAACTTCCCACCTGGAGGAAGTAGGAAATAAGAGCAAACAGCCCAAATCAAGCAGAAGGAAAGAAATTTAGAAGACTAGAGCAGAGATAAATGCAATAGAGAATAAAAAGAGAGAGAGAGAGCAATAAAAAACAAGAGTCGGGTCTGTGAAAGTTCAATAAAGTGCACAAACTCTAGACTGAAAAAAAAGAGAGAAAACACAAATAAATAAAATCAGCTATGAGTGGGGACATTACTACTGACCCCACAGATGCAAAAGGATCATAAGAGAATACCATGAACAACTGTGTGCCAACAAAGTAGACAAACTAGAAGAAATGGACAATTCCTAGAAATACAAAAATAGCATGCATCGACTCTAGAAGAAACAGAAGATCTCAACTTACAGGTCAAGAAATTGAATCAGTCATCCAAAACATTCCATGTGGTTCACCATAAGAAAATAATGTAATTTGCCATATTCAACAACAAAGGGAAAAAAACACATTGAGATCCAAACTGACACAGAAAAGACGTTTGACAAAGGACATCATCCTTTCTTGATAAAACACTTAGAAAAATCGAAATAGAAAGATACTTCTTCAATATGATAAAGGGGATATCGAAAAACCCATAGCTAACATCATACTGAATGGCAAAGACTAAAAGCTTTCTCTTCAAGATCTAGAACAAGATAAGGATGCCCACTGTCACCACTTTTATTCAACATTATACTGGAAGATCCTAGCCAGGGAGTTAGGCAAGAAAAATAAATAAAAAGCATCCAAATTGGAACAAAAGAAGAAAATTTTTCACTACTTTTAGATGACATGATCCTATATATAGAAAATCCCCAAAAAAAATCTACAACAAATAAATGAATTCAGCAAAGTGGTGAGGTTCAAGATCAACAGCAAAATTCAATAGTGCTTTTATACAATTGAAATAATCAAGGTGAGGAGGAAATCAAGTAAAAAAGTGTATTTACAATAACAACTAAGAAATCAAATATCTAGGAATAAATCTACCCAAGGATGTAAAGGACTTATAATCAGAAAACTACAAACTTTGCTACAAGAAATCAAAGGATATCTAATTAAATATAAGGACGTTCCATGCTCATGGATTGGAAGACTAAATATTGTTAAGATGGCAATTCTATCCAAAATGATTTACGGATTAAATGCAAACCAATCAAAATTCTATCAGTCTACTTTGCAGAATTAGAAAGCCAAATTTATTTGGAAGGGTAAGGGATCCCAAATAGGCAAAAACATCTTGAAAAAGAAGAATGAAGCTGGAGGGCTCACAATTCCTGACTTTAAAGCTTATTACAACGTTCCAGTGGTCAAAACAGCATAGTACTGGCACGATGATGGATACATAGACAATGAAATCACATTGAGAGTTCAGAAATAGACCCTCATGTCTATGGCCAATTGATTTTTTTTGAAAATTCATTAAGAACATGTGTAAGAAGACATGTGGACACTCTTGCAAAGACAGAGGTGAGGAAGATAAGAGGCTTGGTCAATTGATTTTGACAAGTGTGAGAAGTCCATTCATCTGAGAAAGAAGAGTCTCTTTAACAGAAGGTGCTGGAGAACTGGATATCCATATGCAAAAGAAGAAAGGACACCTATCTCAAATTATATGCTATAAATTAACTCAAAATGGATCAAAGACCTAAATATAAGTGCCATGACTACACAAAAACCATGACTAAAAAACTTCTAGAAGAAAATATAGGGAAGCATCTTCGGGGTCAGGTGTTAGACAATGGTTTCATGCCAAAGCACAACCAAAAAAAGACAGAAATAGATAAATGGGACCTTTTCCAAATCAATATTTTTTTTGCATCAAATGACTTCATCATGAAAGTTAAATGACAACTTATTCAATAGGAGAAAATATTTTGAAACCACATATCTGATAAAAGTTTAATAACAAGAATATAGAAAAAAAATTACACTCAACAATAAGAAGACAAGCAACCTAATTAAAAAATGGGTAGAAGACTAGAAGAGACATTTCTACAAAGTGGATATGCAAATGGTAAAAAGCACATGAAAAGATATGCAATACCATTAGCTATTAGGGAAATGCAAGTCAAAGTCATGATGAGATACCATTTCAAACACAGTAGAATGGCTACTATTAAAAAAGAGAGAGAAAATTACAGGTGTTGGAGAAGATATGTAGAAATAAGGACACTCATTTATTGATGATGACAATGTAAAATGATGTAGCCACCGTGGAAGACAGTTTGGTAGTTCCTTAGAAATCTATGTGTAGAATTACCTTATGACTTGGCAATACCTCTACTAGATATATACACCAAAGAATTGAAAGCAGGGATTTGAGCAGATATTTTTCACATTAATGTTCATAGCAGGATTATTCACAATTGCCAAAAGAGGGAAGCAATCCAAGTCCATCAACTAATGAAAAGACACCAAATGTGGTATAAGCATACAATGGAATATTATTTAGCATTAATAAGGAATGAAGTTCTGGTTCATGTGACAACATGGATGAACATTGAAGACAGTAAGTGAAACAAGCCAGACACAAAAGGACATGTATTGTATGATCTCCTTGATATAAAATAGCTACCATAAGCAAACCCTTAGGATTAGAATCTAGAATTTAGGTTATCAGGAGCTGGTTTGGGGCAGGAATGGGAACTTAATTCTTAATCTATACAAAATTTCTACTTCAAGTAATTGTAAAGCTTTGGAAATGGATGGCTGTGATGATAGAACATTGTCAGTGTAATTAACAGCACTGAATTATGTGACTGTGGCTAGGAGAGGAAATTTTACATAGCATTTATACAATTTGAATACAAATTAAAAGATATAGCATAGGACAATACAATACAGTGAACCCCATTTTAAATTATGCAGTATAATTACTTAGTAGTACAATTACAAAGATGTTCTTTCATGAATTATAACAAATGTTCCACATTAATTCAAGGTGCTAATAATAGGATGGTACAGGGGATAAAAAATACACTACAATGTAAACTATAGACTATAATTAATAGTACAATTATATGATTTCATCAATCCTAACAAAGGTGCCACAATAATGCAAAGTGCTAATAATGGGTAGTGTAATGGAATACTGTATTTTTACATGTTTTTTCTGTTTACCTACAACTTCTTTAATTAAAAAAACATAAACAATGCTATATAGGAGTAAGGAGAAAACTCTTCCTGGCAAAATCCTCACAGAGGAAATGACATTTCAACTGGTTTTTTGGAGGATTAATCTTAATTAGGAAGAAACTAGAAGGAAGAGCATTCTACATAGCAGAAACAGTATTAATAAAAGCATGAAGATATAAATGATCACATTGAGTTGGGAAAACTGAATTTGAGGAGATGGCATTAATAGAATAAATGAAATTCAATGTAACAGTAAATTACCCTTACTGTTAAGGGTAATGAATGCCAGGATCTAAAGGTTGACTATTTTATTCAGAATATGGGATCAATCCCTGACCCCAACACTTAAGGAAATCATTTTGTTTATCAATCATAATAAATGATGAGATATTGGAAGCTAGGAGATTGCTTTTAGAAATTTGTTGCAATTTTCCAGAAAATAGCAATGGAGACTGAGAAGAGGAAAAGGATTGATAAATATTTATAAGGTGGAATTGATGAAAACTCTTTAAATAAAGAAGTTATTATTGGTTTATAAATAGTTTCAAGTACCTAAGTGAACATGGTTGATTTCAAATGCATCTCAGAAATAAGAGGGCATATACCATCAAGCATAAATATATTATAATTAAATATAATAATGACATATACACAACTCAGAAACTAAACATAAAATATTGAAATGAGTTTTTTAATTCACCAGTCTGGTTAATGTAGTACTAGAACAAGTTTTGAAAAAAATTACTTTTAAAGTACAATAACAAATACAGAAAAAAATAAAGATGAAAGAGAAAGAAGGAAGCAGGAAGTAAGGAAGGCAGGAAAAGATACACATCATTGGAAAGTAAATGACCGTAAAGTTCTATTTCTCTAGGTGATATGACTATAGATTTTTGCATTTACAAAATTACCTATACTGGAGATATTCCATTCATTTATGATTTTCTACAATAGAATGTTCTATTCATTTAATAATTAGAGAAAATATAAAAAAGAAGAATCAGGGCGGGCCACGGTGGCTCAGCAGGTAAGAATGCTTGCCTGCCATGCCCGAGGACCCGGGTTCGATTTCCGGTGCCTGCCCATGTTAAAAAAAAAAGAAAAGAAAAAGAAAAAAAAGAAGAATCAGTACTACTACTAGCTTCATTCACTCCAAAGAAAATTTTCTGAGATTCTGCTAACTGCTGGGCCCTCTTTTGGTTGCTGTTCCATGTGAAAATGAAGAAAACACACAGTCCTTCTCTTTCCAGTAAAGAAGGTAGATTGTAAACAATTAATTGAAATAAAGTGAACTGTATTGACCTAGTTTTAAAGAACAGTGAATTCTGCATGGTGACTATTAAGGAATGCTTAAAAAGACATGATTTATTTGAAATTCCGAGAATGGGTACAAATGTATTAAACCAAGAAGAGAAGAGACTATTTAAGAAGGAAAGAATTGAATGAGCCAAGAATACAGGCATGAGTGCAAAGTAATTGTTTTGAGGACTGGAAATAAGTCAAGTCACTAGTGTGTTAAGGCCCCAACATGATGAGAAAGGTAGAGTGGGGGCAAACCATGAAAAGCCAAAGAAAGTTATGCTGAGTACTTCCATGTATGTTTATACTGTATCTTTCTTAAACAGAATTACATGGAATCATGTCTTACACAAGCTATGTGGGTGTTTTTTAAATATGGATAGGGACTCAAACTGTCTATAGGAGGAAAATCTAAGGACTACTATAATTACTTCAAATAAACTCAATTTTTAAAATTTAAATATTAAAAATTTTAAAGTTAGTCTGAGCTCTCTTTATGCCTAGACAGCAAAACTGCAAGTATGCAAATATCTAATAGTGCACTTTAAAAAAAAACAAGATTAGAATATGGAGAACCCATAGGACTGATTTCCAAATGTGGATTGAGGACTGGGTTTCAGTTTAGCTACATCAATTTTCCCTGGGGAGCATTTTAAATACAGATTCTGGAGTCCCATTCTCATAGCTACTGCCTTTAGCCTGTAAAAGTTAGGAGTCTTGTTTGTTTTAACTGTGAAGGATGAATACCAAATCCATTCCCTGCAAAAACCATTCTGCTGTCCAACCTTATAACCTCCCCCACCTCCAGTCTAGGCATGCAGTGCGCAGGAGTTTGCATCTTTGTCAATCATTTTTGGAAGGTCACCAAACCATCATAAAAACTTTTTGAAGCATGGAAAGGAAGAAAATATAAAATCTAATAAAATATTGACCTTAGAAAGTATCAAGCACTATTTCTTCCAAATGAGGTATTTACCGCATTTTAAGTATCTTTCCAAGAGAAGACTAAATTATAGCATGGATGATACCATACTCTA
The DNA here is from genome assembly GCA_004026745.1 of Myrmecophaga tridactyla. Classification (NCBI taxonomy): domain Eukaryota; kingdom Metazoa; phylum Chordata; class Mammalia; order Pilosa; family Myrmecophagidae; genus Myrmecophaga; species Myrmecophaga tridactyla. The sequence continues at coordinate 39,518 of PVIY010016072.1, forward strand.
TTTATGAACCTCAAGTGGTGATACTATTTTAAGATATTTAAGTTTACAAAGGATATAAAATCAGCCAGGATATTTAAGGAAATTGAAGTTACTGAATAATACTCATGGATATCTCAACCTCAGATGTCTAAAAATCTCCAAGGTTGTCCTAAGCCTTTGTCCTTATTGACATTTTATGACTATGATGCAGAGATCATGTGATTTCACTAGGTTTACTTTCTTTGTATTTCTATCTGTCAGTACACCACATTATTTCACACTGTCTATCCAAATAAAAACAAGTGCTCAATTTCCTTTAACCCATGGCCTTTTGGTATATGGGCAATTTGGAGTTATTTTTAAAAGTCAATAAATATAACCTACTTTTTGTTTTAGAGAATATTCATATACGTTGTATGTAAACATACATGTAATGCATATGTCTTTCATATGGATCTGCATTATATTGTGAAAAAAACATATGTACATACTTTTAAAATCAGATGTATTGTAAGGTGATTTCAGCTTTCCTAGAAATGTTCATTTCAAAGAGAAACGACTTAATGCTAAGCAGTGTGTGGCAGTCAGCAGTTAGTAGCTCAAAATAGCAGCTGAAAAGGCATGAAATAGCTGCCTCAATCATGTATTTTATTCTTTCAAAGAATCTCCCATTATAGTATAAATTCCTTCAAGACCAAAAAACAAAACAAAGCAAAAAAAAACAAAAGTCAAAATCTGAACCTTTTATTAGTCTTCATGCTTCCTATCTGAAATCCAGTTGAAATTTATAAACATAAGAGCTTTCTACCAGTGTCAGATAAATGAGTTATATTTGATTAACAATATAAAAATGTTGAAATTTTCCATATTAAGATTTATATGAAGGTCATATTCACATTCCTTGTCTAGAATATCATTTATCATTATTTATTTCTATTTTTATTATTCCATGGTTAAATGTCCCTCAAAAATCCTCATGCATATTTTTCTAAGACCCACAATTATAACTCTCGTCTTTTACAACTTTCTCTGCATATATCATAAGTGCTTTAAGTATGATAATGTAAAACTATGATAATGACAGTATTGAAACAAAAATGGGAATGATGAGGAATCTGAGTGCAATCAGAATACCAATTACAGCTTACTCTCATATACACTCAATTAGATGGGGATGGGGAATATTTTTAGACATTTCTTTCACCAAGAAGACATGACATCTAGGCAGAAGAAAAGGACAACTTCATTTCAAGTAAGTGTTTAAATATTTCATAATGACTCTAATAAGGGAACAGAGGTTACCTTGCTAGAGTTTGTCCTTCTTGTAGCAATTTGTATGGCTTTCTAAAGAGATAAATACACATCATTCTATAGTTAAAATGATTTATACTTATAAATGTTCAAAACTTTTTTCTTTTTTAATTAAAAAAAACATTGCCATTCAATTTAATAATATAACCTATCAAAATGTTTTTCAGTGCAATATATAGTGTTCAATTTAAAGCCTGACTTAATTTCAGGGTAGGATGAATTTTTAAATTAGCTTAGAGAAATAATTGTGATAACTTGGTAATGCTAGCAAGCATGATTGTGCTGGTTTGAAATGATGTATGTACCCTAGAAAAGCCATGTTTTAATCCTAATCCCATTTTGTAAAGGCAGCCATTTCTTCTAATCCATGTTGAAACTGTAATTAGATCATCTCCCTGGAGATGTGATTTAATCAAAAGTGGTTGTTAAACTGGAGTAGGTAGAGGCATGTCTCCACCCATTTGGGTGGGTCTTGATTAGTTTCTGAAGTCCTATAAAAGAGGAAACATTTTGGAGAATGAGAGATTCAGAGAGAGCAGAGCAGAACGACATAGCCACGAGAAACAGAGTCCACTAGCCAGCAACCTTTGGAGATGAAGAAGGAAAATGTCTCCCGGGGACCTTCATGAAACCGGAAGCCAGGAGAAGAAGCTAGCAGATGACGCTGTGTTTGCCATGTGCCTTTCCAAATGAGAGAAGAACCATGACCGTGTTCACCATGTGCCCTTCCAGATGATAGAGAAACTCTGATTGTGTTCACCATGTGCCTTCTCACTTGAGAGAGAAACCCTGAACTTCATCAGCCTTCTTGAACCAAGGGATTTTTCCCTGGGTGCCTTAGATTGGACATTTCTATAGACTTGTTTTAATTGGACAATTTCTCAGCCTTGCAGCTGTAAACTAGCAACTGATTAAATTCTTCTTTTTAAAAGCCATTCATTTCTGGTATATTGCATTCTGGTAACTAGCAAACTAGAGCAATGATGGAAACAAGTTCTACCATTTAAACAAAATTTACTACAAAACTTTCTATAATAGCATATTGATTTCAAGCTTTAACCTTGGTTGACTTTAATTATGATGTATATTTCCCCTATCCATTCCAATGTTGATCAAGATTGCAAATTCAAAAATATCTCCTTGACTTCCATCTAATATTACAACCTACCTGGTATAAATGTTTGGCCAAATACAAAGAACAGATTAAAACTTGACATATTTTTTTAACAACTGAATAGTACAAATTAAAGGAAAGCTTACAATAAGATTTTTTAAAGAATAAAGAATTTCTATTACCACTGATGAGATTATTCTTGTGCCTCTCTGATTTGTGACTAAGGCTATCCCAGGTCCCAGGATTCCCTTCCACATTGAAAGCAGGCATCGCATAGCCACTTGCATGACCAGGACAGACATTAAAGGTCATCAGACATCCTCAGGGGAAAAGGAACATAAAAATGGTATCCCAAACAAGGTATTGAAACGTCCCTCCCTTGATCACTGTTGATAACAAAATTCAGCAAACCCCTGTGTCACAAGACCCTAATGAAACTATGTTCTCACATCCTTGTTAAAAACCCTTATAAAGGCAGGTGATGGTGGCACAGTGACAGAGTTCTCCCCTGCCATGTCTGGAGACCCGGGTTCGATTCCCAGTACCTGCCCACGTAAAAAATAAAAATAAAAAAGACCCTTATAAGCCTTTGCACTACCCCCATCCCTTTGCAGAGCATTAACTTCCATTGTGCATGGCTGGCCAACACCATGGAAGATCCTCTTCTGTTCAAAAGTCCTCATTAAAATTCATGTCTAAGGACAGGTCTGATGTGTTCTTTGGTCTTCAGGCCACCTTAACCCAAGCCCACCAAAAATTGGGTTGGAATAAGACCCAAAATCTACAAACAAAAGATGTTAAATACTCCACATTCTAAATTAACAGAAGTCTTTGGGGTTAGCAGCAGCCTGCAGGCTTTAGTTTACTTTTCCTTGCTTCTAAATCAGTGTCATCCAGAAGAAATATAATGCCAGGCACCTGGGTAACTTACATTTTTCTACTAGCCACATCTAAAAAGGTAAAAAAGATACTGGTGAACTTAATTTTGATAATAAAGTTTAAACCAATATATTCTAAATCTTTTCACCATGTAATTCATATAAAAGTAGTAATTAATATTCTTTTTCTCATACTAAATCTTTGAAATCTGAGTGTTTTTATGCTTATAGCATGCTTTGATTAGAACCAGTCAGATTTCATGTATTCAGTAGCTACAATAGTTATTGGCTACCATATCTATAGTGCAAATCTGAATACTCATGTCAGGAAAGAGGAGCTCTCCTTTCAAAGGAGTGGTATTCATGAAGAGTGGCATGAATAGGGCCAAGGAAAGCTCTAACTCTTGTAAAATTTGCCAGTACCCTCACTGATCTCATCCTCTGTCCATGCAAATTGGGATACAGGCTTTTTGTTCCCCAATTAGCCATCTATGGAACAACTGGACCCCATATCAATCTCTCTTTATCAAAATAGGGAAGAAATAAATGGAGAGAAGTGTTACAGGGAAGACTGTCAGGCAATGAATGGGCCAGGTCACTCTCCCTTGAAACCTTGGTCTCTATAATTACCCTTAAGCCTGAAGATTGGACCCAGAGGGGTCACTTAAATAGTGGAAGGATGAGTCTTGCATATCAGCAGGCTGCATCATAATAATGCCAACAGCTATAAATCTGCTAGATGTGACCAAATCTTCCAAGGGACTTCAGATGCCTAAGAAGCTATTCTGAAACCCTCATAGATAGGTCAAGTTGAAACTGTGCCACCCAACAGGGAGCTCATAAACAATGAGCCAAACAAGGAGAAGCCAAAAGCTTTTCCTACATAATTAAGAAGTGTTCCAGCCAAGCAAACCCTGAGACCAAAGAACACACCAGGTAGAAAATTTAGCTATGCATTTTAATTACGAAGTTATGGACAGGAGAAAATTCCATCCAATGTCAGCTGGTTAGGAAATGAAGGTTAGCATTACAGCACAAACTAAGAGAGGGAGGAATGCCAAGATGGGGGCCTTATAAGGTTCAGAGTCTCATGAGATTTTATTGCAATGGAGGCTCATGACTGTTGATTACCAATAGTGATTAGGGGAGGGGAGTTTTAATGCTTTGATGCTGTGCTCTGGTCATGCAGGCTGCTATGTGCTCAAGTCTCCACCCTTTTTCCTAAGGGAGGAGGTCCCAATCCCTAGGACACCACAGTCCACCCCCACACAGCAGTTTGCATTGATCATAAGGTAGATCCATATTCCACAACAACAATAGAAGAAACACTAGGAGTCCTAGTGTTACATAGAGATAACCACTTCACAGAGTGATGCCGCCATGACCAAGAAAGAGAATTAAACTATTTTATTGACAAATGATAAAACCAGTGATTTCAGTCTTAAATGAAAATATTCTTTTCCTGATTTTCTGGTGTGCTGAATTCTGTCAGACTAGCAGGGTATTCCACACAGTCCAATTTGCAGGGCTCAAAACAGTCCAGGCAAGCCAGTGGTACCTGAGTGTGACAATTCAGTGCACACTCAGCATTGAGCTCTATTGTGCATGTGGCTTACCACAGAAGCCTATTGCAGAAAGGTATTTGCTATGAAACTAAGGGCAAAAAGAATACAAGCTAAATTTCCATTAGTAGACAGATACCATACTTTTCCCTCTGAAATTTCAGGGAGATTTTTGGAGTCAAATCCACAGTTAGCCTGCTTATAAAAAGTGTCAACAGAATCATATATAACATGCCTTAAGGTATGGGGGTCCCGGGTTGGTCATATATAAATCTTTTGGCATTCTATGTATAAACTGTAGTCTAATACTTAAATTTTGAGTGACCCCCAAAACAATACACCATGGGCTTAGGATTCCCAACCAGCATGACTACATCAGCCAGGACCATGGCCAATTGACCTTATTTTCCCCAATTTCTAATGCTTGTGGCACAGGCAAGAGCAAGTTATCTTTATTACTTCCTTGTGGTTGTAGCATTTCTGGGCCTTTTATCTGAATTCACAATCCTTGCCTGGATCCTGAAACCAGTTCAACGGGGGTGGGAGCAGTTGCTCGGGAGGGTGAAGTGAGGCTGGTCAGGGTTGGATACAACCAGCATGACCACTGCTGCGGAGATTGCTTATCATCTTTAACTGTTCTTTAAAAGCTTATTCATACTTTCAATTAACCCCTGTGTTGAAGGGTTGTAACACAAATGAAATGTCCATAAGACATCATGTTCAGTAGCCCAGGTTTGGGTTGGTTGTCCAGTAAAGGGGGTACTTCACTGTCCACACACATGGGGACCCCAAAGAATGCACTGAGCCTTTCTAAGCTATATATTGTACACTCTTTAGTTAGTTTCCCTACTGGGAAGGCCAGCTGCCATCTAGTAGCCATACCTATGGCTGTAAAGGCATATTTTAAAAGGTCCAATACAATCTATCTGCCACCTGGTGACCAGAATCTGCTTGCAGCTGATGTGACCAAGCTGAAGAGGAAGGCTCCTTGGGTGTCACAGCGAACAGGAGGGCAGGCATCCACAACTTCTTTCAGTTGTGGTCTGGTAGCAGACAGCTGGAATTGCTATGTCAGTCTCCACAGCTTCTGGTATCTTCAGCGTCCTGTCTTTCTATGCAGCCATCAAGCAGCCTCATGTGAGGTTGGCTTTAGGCTATGAATTTTTGCTAAAAATTCTGCTTTAACATTGCCAGGTAGAGAAACACTGTTTTGAGCAGATACATGAAACATGGATACTTTTCACTTGTGCCAAGCGGTCCAGATGTCTCCCCACATTTCTTTCTCTATAAGGGACATCCAATATCAGTCCATTGCTCTTGCTTCCATGTGGCCATCCACATTGCCAGGACCAGGTACACTGCCCAATTGTCAGTACAGATAGTTCATTCAGCTATTGGTTCATGAACAAACACCATCCATACAGCCTTTAATTCAGCCTATTGGATGCTATGCATAGTCACAGTTTCCCACTATGTAGTGCCTGTACTAGGTCACATGGATACTGCCATCCAGGTGGCAGGCTGCCCAGGTGCTGATCCATCAGTGTACCAGGCAGACTTAGCTATACTGTCATACCTGTAAATGGTGAGCACAGAGACAGCCACCTAGGGATGTTCAGCAGGGAGGGGCAAGCATTGTTCTCTCACATAGGAAACTGGTCTCTGAATATCATGTATTTCTGTACTTAAGGGCTGTTGTTGAAAATGTTGCACTGCAGCAGAATAAGCTTTCCATTCATTAACGCGCCTAATTGTGCACTGCCAGACTGAGGCTTAATGGCAGTGTCCTGTGTCCTCCCCTGCATGAGGATGGCTGTTCTTAATTTCCACGGGGCATTTCTGAAATAGTGCTTCAACTTGCAGTAAGGCATTGTAGACACCGCATAGTTGTTTTTCTACAGGTCTATATTGTAATTCAGACCAAAAGCTGATGGAAACTTCATTTGCCTGTTGCCTTTGCCACAAGCCTCACCCAAAGCCAATATAGTATCTGTCATCTCTAATTTACAAGGCATATCTTTGTGTCCACCCCCCATAAAGCCTGAGCCAGGATTATAGCCTATTTTGCTTTATCAAAAGCAGCCTGCTGGGAGGTATCCCATTCCCAGAAATGGCTTTTCCTAATCAAAACATTCACAAGTTTTAACATTTGGGCTAAGTGAGGAATGAAAGGTTTCTAATACTTCAACAATCCCCCAAAAGCCATTAGCTGTTTTGGCATATGCAGCATAGGAAAATATTGTACCTTATCAATTACTACAAAAGGAATGAATTTTACCTTTCCCAACAATACGATACCTAAGAGTTTGACAAAGTAGCCAAGGCATTGCAATCCACCACAATCAATTGCCCATTCCTCACTCTTAAGATGAAATAACAATGAGCCTGAGTCTTCTTTTACTTCTGGAAAATGGCTGGTTAACAAGAAATCATAGTATAATGAAATAGAATTACACTTTTCTACTTAACCATATCCTTTGCTATGAGCCTGTTCAGGCTGTGTAAATAGCCTGATGGGCGCATTATGTCCTTTGTACTCCTTCCCAGTTAAGGGTGACAATGGGTCGATTGTCCCTATGTAAGAGAATACTAAAGGATACATCATGATAAGGATATTGTTGCATGCTAATTCCTTGTAGTAAAGAGGCAACCTTTGGCACTACTGCATACAAAGATGGCATTACTTTATTTTCTGCTTCCCAAATCTCTTTATTTTTTATCCTTTTCATCATCAGATGAAAAATCTGATGACCCAAGCCTTTGGGACTCAGTCAAAGAAAGTCAGGATATGCCTCACTTTCTCACTGGGCAGTCTACACCCTCTTACTCTAGCATGCCAGCCTAAAATCTTATCTACAAAAACATAGCCTCTTACTCAATGTATGCTTCAAATCTACTAATTCTTCTGTCTTTTTGAGATACTCTGCCATAGCTGCCATACAGCACACAACAATGGCCAACCAGCTGCTGTGCTGTCAAGAAGTGAGTGACTCCTCCCCATATCATATCAAGGAAGCAGGCCACCCCAGGATTAGCCCTGCAATCTCCTTTCCCTAGATTCATGCTCTCTAAAGCTGGTGGCTCTTTGGTGTCCTGCCTGGCTCACCAAAAGGGAATGCATGCTTTTCTATGTCTTGTTCTTATATACAGAAGGGGCTGATGCAGGAGTATATAAAAAGCTGACCACAGACCAATCCTCAGCTCCCTTTTGTAAGTCAGTAGAGCCAGAGCTTTACCCTATGTTGGGAAGGTAGAACTGTGAATCAGAACTGAGTCTTAAAATGAAATGATACTGTTTGAAAAAGAGAATTACCTGAAGCTTTAGATGTCAGCTAATGTTGCTAAGGGGACTGGTACCCCTAGAGTGAGAATGGTTTGGGAAATAAAAATTGAGAGCGTGATTGGGATTAACAATAAATGAGGCCATTTGGTGTTCATATCCCAATGAGATATTACTTCTCAATAAACTAGTTAACTAGTTTAAGTATGTTCTATTCTTCATGCAAAATGTTGGGAATAAAATAGTTAGATGAGAACATGTGTATAAAGTTGGAGCTGAGAGGTGGAATTGGGAGAAAGATAGTGAGGGATAACTTTAGATAGAGATTTAAAGACAAATTGTGCAGGGCCTCCAATACCCAGAAAAGGGGCATGGGCATTTTTCTTAAAGACAAGGAGAGGCTAGAGTGTTTATTTAGGAAAGTGACATGATTGGATCCCTTAAAAGCATTATTCAGGTGTTATTATGAGGTTTAAATTGGAATAGGATAAATATTAAGGGTGGGAAGCAAAAGGATCTATTATTCAGCAGTTATAATAAAGAAGACTGGATGAGTAATTGCAAAAATCAGTGGAAAGAAAAAAATAGACAAAAAAAAAAAAGAACAAAAATGAATGGAAAGGAGATGGCAGATTTCGGAAACATTTGAGAAACATTTCTGACAGGGAATTTTTAAGACATGATAACTGATTGGATGTGGGTACAACATTCATGGGAAAGGGAGGAGATAAAAGAGCTTTTATGGTCTCCAGGTTAAATGTGTAGCAAGATGAGGAATGCCTGATGCAAAAGTGAAGAGGCCCTGAAATGGCAAGTTGAACATGAGAGCGTGTAAAGGTTGAGATGTCTGAGGGACATGCAAGAGCCCATATCCATCAAGTAGGCATTGGAACTAAAGGTCTGAAACTCAAGAAAGATGTCAGCAGTAGAGGAGAAAAAACCTAGAATCAACAACATATAGCGAGGGTTGAAATCACACCATGGACGAGAGTTCTATAAAGGAGAATGAAAAAGAGTAATTCCAGCAGGAGAAAAAAAAAGTGTCACTGAGGCCAGAGGGGGAAGCATAAAGAAGAGGAAGATAAATAGTCTCAAAGACTACAAAGACATGCTAGGATAAGGATCAGGAAAAAGCCATTAGTTTTTGGCAAATAAACGGTTATTTGTGACTTAGTGAAATAGTTTCAAAGATATTACACCAATCAAAAGATAATGGAACAGATTAGGAAGTGATTCTAACATGAAGTGGAGGCAGCAGTGATAGAATAACTCAGAAAAACTTGAACAGTCCCATGAGCTCAATTCAAAGGGGAACTTATAAAGTTCTTAGGAAATTGATCAGGGCACTAATAGAGCCTATGAATTTTAGACTAGAAATTGTCTGCAGTCCAAGTTAGCTAGACATAATTTTGCCTGGAAACTGAAATGCAGAACATTTTGCTTCCTAAAGCAATAATTTTATCATAGTCATACTAGTTTTACTATTACAAATTTTTTTTTAGGACTATCAGAATATATTGTTATCTGCAACTGTTGGAACTCCTAAGAGCAATTTAAGTATATTCCAAAATCATTAAATTGATGAAGATTTGGATCACTTTACATTAAGTGTTTCAATCAATTGAACACTCTTCCTTTCATTCTCCCTAAATAATCGTTATTTAATTTCTCCTTCTCAGGCTCTATGACCAAAGTATAAAAATATGATGCCAAAATGTAAACCAATCAAAATTGTTCTTCCTTTATGATAGGACAATTTGAAAGAGAAAAGTTATTCATGAATTGCTTAACCTTTTACATTTTACTTGATTTTAAAACATGCCAGTTTGAATATTTCCTTTAAGGGATCATAGATTTTAGCTTTAACTTCTAAAAGGGAATATTTTGACCAATCTTGTTGCTGTTTTAAAAGATTAGATATTTTGATGTGCTTATATTCTTCATAATTTCTGAATAAGAGATATTACTTTTCAGAAGAATGAGATGAATATTAGTAAAAATTTAAGATGTTTTAGACCTGCATTTGTGTTAACCATGATCATCCCTGTACAATCTATTCAAAGGAAAACACTCCACCACAAATTTGAACCATTTTAAATTATAACCTTTTCCTTCTTATATCATTTAATGTTATAATTTCATATGCAATCATACAATGTTTCTTTATAAAGAGGTTTTATAAGTTGGGACTTCTCAAAAATGGAAAAAAATTCAGAGTAAAGTCCAGTTCACCAGTAAATGTGATACTTAAAGCTAAAAGACAGCAGTGCACAAAAATGGGTAATTGCCATCTGTCTCATAAAAACACAGAAGCCTACGCAATCCCAACCAATATGTTCTGTCAAAGTGACTTAAATTATGTTCTGCTAACACTAAAATGGCAATAAGCAATTTGAAGGGAAACATATACTTGACCAAATCGTTCCCCACAGCTCATAAACACCTCTGTTTCTGCCCTTAGAGTTTATCAGGGCTGTGGGAGACATTTATTGACTTTTACTTGATCTCCTATTGCCAAAACACACCAAGGTTAACACAGTCACTCAACACCTTTGATGCAGCCAGGAAAATGTTTGACTGAAAAAATGTGTGCAATTTAACAAAGCAAGCAGCAACTGCCTGTAGGAAGTTCTACAACCACAATCATTTCAAAATGTCACAGTTAACCTGGTGCCATGACAATACTGCCCTGCAAGCATACCTCAAGACTGTTGAGAAGAGATAAGTCAGCTTTTAAGTAGAGGTTGATTTTCATCCTTGAGTTACCCCTGGAAATTAGATCAAATATTATGTTTAAGAAGTCTTGGAATAACATGTGTTGGAAATAAAGCACAAGATTCAAATTATTTGTATCAGATGTTTAAATAATTCAGTAACTTCTCTCTTGCACTGAAATAATTATATAAGACTTTCTGTTGACCAACAAGGAGGTAATAATGTAATATAATGTATATTACATAAAATTATGCATTAATATAATAGTATATAAATATCTAATGTAAATAGGACATTATCACACACACACATATATATAAACCAATTCACAAAATGAATCAAAGAGCACACTACAAGTCCTGCTAAGATGAAGTGCTTGCTTGCAATAATTCTCTATCTCCACCACTTCTTGGTAAATGACTTTGTAATTCAAGCATTCACCTACCACGATTCCTACTGTTAATTAAGAAATCATAAAAAGATATGGTAAATTAATAACTTTTGAAGTTCAGAAGCTAAGAATTTCTTGTTACTGACTTAATGAATGATCTTGGGTGGCTCAACCTAAATTGCGCATATAAACAATGTCCATCACTGAAGGGGACATTGTCGCACGATATTTTCACAACACGGTTAAATGTGCTATTTTTGTTGTTATAGGCAAACCACTAATAAAAAATGTTCCTTGCCAGTAATTAAAGTTGATTTAAATACTAAGTGACCCTATGCCAGGCAATAAAGGGTAGTTTTCTTCTCTTCATGCCTATTTGCTTCTAATTCACACTGTACGCAGGGCAACTTGTTACTCTTATCAAATTAATTTGGTTTGATTGCCCACATGTTACTGAAGTCATTTTAGTCTTATTGTTAAGGTAGAAATTATTTGGAATTATGCAAGCACACTGGTAGAGTTGGTATGCATGGGAATCATTTCTTTTTCCTCCTCCACACTCATGAAAGCTTGACTTTGCAAAGAAGACCAATTTCTAAAGTAAATATTATCACTGTATAATGCATAGCCTAATCCACTACATGCTAATTCCAGCAAATATTGATACAGATCCCTTTACCTGTTCTAGATGAAAGATCCTTCTGCTAAGCCATTTTTCTCCTATTTGCTGATGAACTAGATATAAAAATTGTTTACGTTCATTCCTAATGGAGTATTTGAAAATTCCTAGGTCATGCACTGGCATATCACCTCAGTAAATTAGGTCAGGTATAAATCAAGCCATAAAAACACATTCTTTTATAATGCCAGGTGTTGGCGGGCTCAAGAAATGTATTAATCAGTGGGCTCATAAGAATATAGTGGTGTGAGCAAATTTAAATATTTATTTTTAGATTTTAATGTAATACATAGATAAAAAATGTTAAAGATGCTTCTCATTGTATTGTCTTCTGTTTGTTTCTATTAGTCAATCGCATAATACCACATACAAAACTACAAAAAAACATGTTATTTTTCATCTCTTTATCTGTCCATTTAAGTGTTAATCACTTTACATTGGTATAGAGCTTACTTCCCTTTGAATATCTTTTGTGCTACTAAAGGGAATTGTTGTCTCAAACTGAACCAAACAATATTATGATCTATAATTCATCAGAACATATTTTTAGAGAAAAAAATTCCTTCTCAGATCTGTTTTTTTTTTTTTTTAATTTGCATATGGGCAGGAGGCACCAGGGATCGAACTTCAGACCTCCAGCACGGCAGGTCAGAGCTCTGCCTGCTGAGCCATGGCAGCCGCCCCAGATGTGTTTTTAATAAAAGAGACAGTGCAGTTCCTACACAAAAATACACTCCTCTGTAGGAACTGCTTAAGTCTTCATTGTGAAATCCCTATGTTCTATATTAATGAATTCTAGGTTAGGAATATATGTAAAATGTGGCCAAGAATTCTCCATCCTCACAGCCTGACAACAGGAAAATATATATTAAATAAACCAATGAATAAATAATTTAAAAAACAAGCTGACAAGAATTCTTCTGTAGCAGCCAAACAGGCTTATTTAATGAGTTTGAGGAAAAACAAAGGTCAAAACAGAACAGCCAGAAATGACTTAAAGCAGGTTACATAGTGCA
>PVIY010016073.1:0-52520 GCA_004026745.1 Myrmecophaga tridactyla
AGTTTTATCAGAAGATTGTTAGACACCAGAAGATAATAGATAGAATAATATTTTTAATACTGCTGAGGAAAAACATAGGGAACATAAAAGTAGACTGATCAGCTACCCTGGTTTGCCTTGAACTGTTTTGGTGTTAGCACTGAAAGGACCTGGGGAATATTTAGTCCTAGGCAAACTGGGATTGTTGGTCACCCTACAAGTTAAGCTGTCATTAAACAGTAAGAGTTGAAAAATAATAGTGGTTGACAATGATCAAGAAAGTTCACCTCTCATAGACCATTGCTAAAAGAACTACTGAAGGTTACAGTTTAGTAAAAAGAAAACTGAATCCAGATAGAAGCTGTGGGATATAAAGAGCAATGGAGAAGAAGTAAGTTGGGTAAAATGATAAATATAAATAAGCATCAAATGTGGAAAGTGATAATTATGATGACTATGAATTTGGGGGATATAAAAACAAGTAGAATAAAAATAACTGAAAAGATGTGGGACTGAGGGGATGTGTGGATGACAGGAGTTAAACTTTCTAAGGTCCTTGAATTGATCAGGATGGAGGTAGGACTATTGGTTAACTTTACACTTTGTTAAGTAGGTATGTTAAAAATCTCTGGCACCCTTTCTCCTTCCCCTTCTCTTCCTGAATAATTCAGTTTTAAGGCCCTTAGGGCAAAATCAACATCCATGCTGGGCTGGGCAGGTGCTAGTCATGGTGGTCCGGAGAGGGGCAGATGGAGGCCAACTAGGTGAGAAGGGTGACCATGTAGGGTGAGCCTGGTGCAGAGTGTCAAAGCAAGGTGGAGCGAGAAGACCATCTTCACTGGATGGCTGCCCAGCACAGAGTGTAGGAGCCCAAGTGAGGTAAGGTGAACATCCATACAGTGGGTGGTCTGAGGTAGGGTGTTGAAGCTTGAGCATGGTCAGAAGGGTATCCATGCACCATTGGGTGTTGGAGCAGTGTGGGGAGGATGGCATCCACATAGGTGGGCTGCCTGGCATGGGGAGTCCATGTGGGTGCATGATAGTGGCAGTCTGGCTTGGTGTAGTAGAATTACACAGGGTACAGAGAACCCATTGGGAGGGAAGTGAAGATGGGAAATCGTTCACATATAGGGGATTGTTCAAATAAGTAAATATATTAAGGATAAATTGGGCGCCAGGTTTCTCACCATCAGGGAGAGAGTTACAAAGCAGAAAGGGAGAAAACTACAAAGAATCCTGTAGTGGTTGTATTGGAATTGGAGGTGTTTGTTTGAGCTTGTGGTTGCCAGTATGGATTGTGTTGGTTCAAACCCAGAAAAGGGTTATGTATCCCAACAAAAAGCCATGTTCTTTTAATCTATTCCTCTAGGTGCAAACCTATCATAGGTGGGAAATCTTGGTTAGGTTATTTCAATTAAGATGTGGGCCCATTCCATTCAAGGTAGGTCTTAATCCTTCTACTGGAGTCCTTTGTGAGAGGATAAAAGACAGAGAAGCCCCAGAGAAACTAAGGGATTAAATCAAGAGAGTTTAGAGAAAAGCCTCAGAGAATCTAGTAGAGGACCCAAGAAGCTGAGAGAGGAAGCCACTAAAGACAGAAGCTGAAAGCAAAACCCAGGAGTGATGGAGAAGCAGACATCAGCCATGTACCTTCCCAAATGATAGCTGTCCAAGATGCTGGTGGCCTTTCTTCAGAGAAAGTATCATCCTGTTCATGCCTTAATTTGGATATTTTCATGGCCTTACAACTATAAATGTGTAAGTTAATAAAGCCCTATTGTAAAAGCCAACCCATTTCTGGTGTATTACATTCCGGCAGCTTTACCAAACCAAAGCATAGACAGATAAAGGAACAAATACAGACACATATGCATGTATATATTTCTTAGCTCTCTCTGCTGAGATGGTCTGGTACCAAATAAGGGAAAATGTGAGCATCAAAATATATATTGATAGTAACATTTTATGATCCACTGAGTATACACTAATTTAGATTAATAAGTTAATACATTGAAATTTTGAGGAGGAATGGGAGATATACATAATTTCAAAATTTCCACAAAAATAAATAGTATATTAACATTTTAGAGTCATTGGGTATATACCAGTTTAGACTAATAAATGAATAAATGGAAATTTTGATGAGGAATGGGAAATTTACATAATTTCAAAATCCCCATAAAATAGCTATGATTATATAACAAAAAGAGGAACTCTACAATGGAAAGGACTGGTAGACACGATCTTATTCAAGTGAACAAAGTGAACATCATCAGCATTAGGACAAATCAAAATCATGTGCCATCTGAAACTATGCAATAAAAATAACACAGTATCATTTCTTTGTTATTATGTAAAGATGCATAATCACAAGACGACCGCAGACAAACCCAAACTGAAGGGCATTTTGTAAAATAATGCCTTCAATTATCAAAATTGTTAAGGTCATGAAAGTCAAGGTAAGACTGAGAAATTGTTCCGTATTAAATGAGAATAAGGAGACATGTAAACTAAATGCAACACATGATCTAAATTGGATCCTTGTGCTATAAATGACATTACTGGGACAAATGGCAAAACTTCAGTGGGGATTAGGGTATCGATGTTAGTTTCTCGATTTTGATCATTATATGTGTTTCTGTAGAATAATATTTTTCCTTTTTGTAGGAACTGTACACTAAAATGTTCAGGGATGGGTGGGTGATGAGGCATCATGTTGGCAACTTACTCTCAGATGATCCTGGAAAAAAGTTATTTTTTACTCTATTTGCAATTTCTCTATACATTTAAGATTTTTCTTCAAAAGAAATGTTTTCCAAAATTACTTTCTGCAACATTGTGGACTAAACGTCCCAAGAAAGCCCTCCCAGGATAGGTTATTTAAAATGCTGAACTTAAAACAAAATGAAACACTTTTTTAAAAACCTTGCTGAGGAGCAGTAAAGAAGAGAAACTTCAGATATCAGAAATGCCAAATAGGAATGATTTCCTAGCAGTCAGCAAGCTCTGGAGTTCTAGTTTTCCCCAGATCATCTGCTGCTTCCTTGTGGCCGAGAGCCTCAGTCCCATAAAGCCATGCATAGAAAAGGAAACAGATTGCTCAGTGTCCCAGAAAGGTAAGAGGTCTGATTAGAGACCCAAATCTGCCAAGGGTGAAAGAAACCTTCTCCGCAAAAGGAGAAAATCTTCCAAGAATTCTTAATCACAGACTCACACTCTTTTGGTTTGGGGCTGAAATTCAGAGCATTTGTGTTACCTGATAAATTCCGAGCTGAATTTTTGGTTTAGAGGGATCCTGATTAAGCTTTTCATCTTTAATCAGGTTTTCTAAGATATAGATCCTGAGGCAAAGATTTAAAGTGCTGAGGCTTTATTTGGGAAATAAATCCAAATCCAGAAACAAGTGAGAGAGGCAAGAGAAGATGTGAAGCATGCAAGCTGGCACTGGCCATTGCTTCTTGAGGAGGAGTGAAGAGCCCCAGTGATGCTCGGCAGGTGAGATGTCTCCAATTAGGCTGCCTCCTCCAAGATGGACAGACATGCTATAGGATTGACCCACCATCAGGTGGTTGCCTCATCTCCTTCAGAGATGATGGTGAATCATAAACTTACATCAGTGCATCAATTTCTGTTGTTGACAGTTGGGTATTTAGCAATGACAGTAATTAGAGAAACCTTAGTGATTGGAAAGCAGTCCACGTTCCTAGTTTAGGCATGGCCTCCATTTTTACCACTGAGGCCACTCTGTTCATGAACTCAATGTACAACTCTGGGGTGATTTAGGAGAGATGCTGGCTGACATCCATGTTTTGTCCATCTGGTTGTTGAGAGCTTCCTCTGATGTGGATGCTTTCTGATGGGTATTAAAGTAAGACAAAACTCTTAGTGGTTCATCCACATGCTTCTTCTCCAGGCCTTCTTGACCCCAACATTTCAGTTTTATTCCTTCTAGGACCTGATCAATTGCCAAACTATTTATCATTGTCCAGTAATAAGTGGTACCCATAACACATAGCTCATGATGGACAGCTTAAGTCACATAATAACTTGGTGACTTGTAGTCAGATGCTCAGTCTCTACTAGGACCCAGTATTATACCAGAAACTGCTTTTCAAATAGAGAGTAGTTAAGTAGCCTCAGAGGTTAAGGCCTTGTTCCAAAATGCTAGGCATCTGCATTATTGCACACCTCTTAGGGTTTACCAGAGACTTGATCAGGCATCCTAATCCCTACTGTTTACCTCTAGCACCATCAAATCTGCTTGATTACATAGTCTAAGATGCAGAGCAGATTTATCACAGACTGCACCTGTTGCAGAGCCCTTTCTTCCTCTGGGTGTTTACCTCTAGCACCATCAAATCTGCTTGATTACATAGTCTAAGATGCAGAGCAGATTTATCACAGACTGCACCTGTTGCAGAGCCCTTTCTTCCTCTGGGTGCTATTCAGAAGCCTTTCTAGTTACCCCAGAACTAAATTGGAGCCCTGTTCACAAGAAAGATATATATTGTTTCCCCAAATCCAAAGAGTCCCATTAAGACTTATCCCTCTTTCTCAGTCATGTGAAACCCAGGTTTATCAACTTTTCCTTAGAGAGAATATTCTTTTGGTGCCCCACCCCCACCCCCAGACTTCACTGATTTGACATGCCTCTGAATCTTTGTGGGCTTCATTTCCCATTTTCTGGAACACATTTTTCTAATTAGGGCATTGATTTTTGACAGTAAGCTATAATTTATGCATCATTAGAGTTCTTGATATAGAAAACAGAGATATTGAAGATATCGACTTGTAGTCATATTGAATAGGTGATGGCTGAGAAAATTTCAGAACAAATTTGAATATTCTGATACTAATGAATGAAGGGTATTAATCCACAGATTCAAGAATCCCAATGAATTTAAAGAAAAGTAATTCACACCCATATATATCACTACAACTGTAGAATATCAAAGGTAAACATTATCTTAAAAACAGGCAGAGGGCGGGCAATGATGGCTCAGTGGCAGAGTTCTCACAGGCCATGTTGGAGACCCGGGTTCATTTCCCGGTTCCTGTGCATGTATCAAAGAAGTGAAAATTGCTTTTTGTCTTAGGCTGGGTTTTCCCAGAAGTATATCCGGAAAGACTTAAGAGTGATTTATTTTAGCGGGAGATCCTTGGTAAGACCTCTTAGAGAGTGGAAAAGTGAGATAAAAAAGAGAAAGAAGTGAATGCGGAGTGTGAAAATAATTGGATCATTATTGTGGACATTTAGGATTCAATCCTACTGGGGACCTCTGTGAGGGAGGGTGGACTTCAGAGTTGTCCTGCCCAAGAGACAAGGACGCTGGGGGATTTATTTGGCAACTCCCACTCATCTTTTGATGAGGGCTGCTCCCAGGGGTGTAACTGCCTACCTCTTCCAGCCTACAGATCTATGAGCTAAGAGAAAGCCCACAGGCAAAGGGACATAGGTGTGTGCAACAGGAGGTTGCTGGCATGCACTGGGAGAGTGATGGCTGACGGTATATGGTTGGGGCACCATCAGTACGTTATCATCCACCATATGAGGTGCTCAGATACACTGAGTGTCACAATATGTTCACTCTGTCATGGCACTGCTTCTTCAAGGTTCTAAAAGGAAAAAAAAGTCTTACAATGTGAGGCTTAGCTTTAAAGAGGCCTCGTAGTATAATTAACAGTGCTGAGTGGTATGTGAGTGTGGTTGATAGAGGAAGTTTAGCGCCATGTATGTCACCAGAAGGATAGCCAGCAGTTAAAGCATGGGACTGTATAACACAGTAAATCTTGTAGTGGATGATCACTGTGGTTAACAGTTCAAATATAAAAGATTTATTCCATGAACTAGAACAAATGTATGAGACTATTGTAAGGAGTTAATAGAATGGTATATGGTAAAAAATGCACCTTTTACAAAGTATGGAGCATAACTAATAGTAATATCTTAATATTCTTTCATCAACAGTAACAAGTGTATCACACCAATGCTAGGGGTCAATGATAGAGGGGGAAAGGGGGATAGATGTTTGGGATTTTCCCTTTCTTTTGGAGTAATCTAAAACTGATTACAGTGATGAATGCCCAGCTATGTGATGATACTGTGAACCACTGATTGCATACTTTGGATGGATTGTATGATATGTGAATGTATCTCAATCTGCATTAAAAATGTCAGATAGTAAATATTTTAGGCTTTAACGTCTCTTGTAACCTACTCAACTCTGCTTTTGTACACAATATGTAAAAGAATAGGCATGTCTGTGTTCCAACAAAACTTTATTTACAAAAAAAAGCCCTCATAGCAATAATTAGGCCTACCTTCATCTATCTTTGCCAAGATGTTAAATCTTGAATTATAGAAGAGTATCCCCATATCAATAAACCCTCACTTATCCAGCCTTATGTTCTTCCCTTCCTGGTCCAGCACCTTCAGTAAGAAGCTGTGTTCTCTTAGTTCCTACTGGGACGGTCAATCCCTTCTCAAGTCTTACTGGAACTTTACCCTGGTTACTAGTCTTGAAGGGGAAGCAGACCTAGATGCAGTTCTTAAGAATGACAAGTGTCATTTAGTAAGGCCTGAAGTGAGCCCTTTCTATGATCTTCAAGCAGCAGAAATATGGTTTCCTCTATGAAGAATGAGGGTGTGGCCCTTTCTTTTTGGGATTCACGTTGATGTGGCCACTTAATTTTTTCCATTACAAAATCAAAGTGTCCCCATCCTGTGGGGTACGAGGGTAGTTTAGTGGTAGAATTCTCGCCTGCCATGTGTGAGACCCAGATTTGATTCCTTGCCTGTGCGCTTCCCTCAAAACAAACAAGCAAACAAACAAGCAAAAATTCAGCAAATGGTGTTGCCATAACGGGATACTCACATGGAAAAAGAATGAGATGTGATGTCACCATACAGCATACAAAAAAACAATCCCCATCCCAAGTCTCAGTGACCAGCTTCTCTCATACCAGGGCCTTGACTTAAGCATAGGAATCCATCTTGGACTTTGGGTTCAGCATTCTCTTTGACTCTCTTACTCAAGATTAAAGATTGGGTCTGATTTTCAGCACAGTCTGCCTTTCAGTTATAGATGAAGATTTCTTTAAAAACAGCCCTAGGGGCCCTCTCCCTCTGACTTTTATATGATGCTCTAATTTGACAGTCAGTTCTAGCAGTTAAGAAGAGCCAGTCAACTTCAGAATCTTTACATTTATCATTGTCCCCATATCTTTCAAAAACTAGAGATATTTGCATAAGCCAGCGCATCTCCTTCCAGTTGCAACTTTTCAATCCACCACAAGTATGGTTCTTAGTATAGGTGTTGCTACAGCATACCACCCACTTTTCATAAGCAATGAGTCATTGTTTCCATCTAGCCAGCAAGTGACTCAGTTTGAGAAACCCATCATGAGGGTCTGCTTTCTAGGACTCTGTTGGACTGCATTCCTCCAAAGGTACATCTGTAAAAAGTATTTGAGTTAAAGCAGTTTATTTGGGAAATAGTCCCAGAAAGCACCTGTAGGGGAATGGTGAAGCTAGACAGCTAAAGGAGACAAAAACAGAGTGTTTTAATGATTGTGTATTTCTAAAGGCATGTGGCTTACATTTTTAGGTATCCCTTTCAGGTGTTATGGAACATATCTAAGAAGTTGGGGCATTTGTCCTCCAAATTCTATATGACATTAACTGAAGCTGATTATAGGGTCACTAATTCCCTAGTACTTTTAGCCTATTAAGTATGCTGGCTAAGAGAAACCCTTCAGAACTTACAGTAGGATTCTGTTGGCATCTTCTTGTACTATGAGAGCTAAGGGGTTAAGGATAAGCCTGACAATACCTACAGCCATAACGGGAGTTAGAATTGATGCTATCATCAATATGTTGAGACAAATTATTATTAGCCTAGAATTCTATAAGAATTTCTGTACTTAGCAAAAGTATCTTTCAAGAAGGGCAAAATAAAGAAATCTTCAGAAAATAAAGATTAAGAGGATATGCCACTAGAAGACCTCACCAAAGAAAACTCAAAATCATATACTTCACATGGACGGAAAATGATCTCAGATGGAAGATATTTACATGGAAGATCTGAGATGCAAGAATGAATGCATAAAAGCAAAAATGGTAAATATTTAGGTAAATTTAAATGAATATTGACTTTGCAATTGATTGTGGGATTAAAAAATATTTAGAATAACTAATATATAAAGTAATAGCATTTAATTTGAGAGGTATTAAATAGAGTTAAAGTATTTAAGATGCTTGCATTGTCTCAGGGAGAGATTAGAGGTAAAAATTAATATTAGACTAGACAATAATTCAAGGACATGTGTTGTAATCCTTAGGGTAATCACCAAAAGAATAGCAAACAGAAGGGAAAAAATATATAACAGTAAAAAAAATTCAAGAATTCATAAGAATACAAAAAAGAAGATAGAAAGGAACATAGCAAAATAGAAATCTGTTCTTAAAATGATAAATTTAAACAACCGAATATCAGTAATTAAATTATATACAATGGACTAATTCTTCAATCAATCAGAATGTCAGTCTGAAGTTTCAGAAAAAAATCATCAACTATATGCTCTTCATCAAAGCACATCTTTCAAATAAGGATTTAGAAAGATTGAAAGCCAAAGAATAGAAAATAATATGTATGCTGGTTTGAGAGTGTTGTGTACCCCAGAAAAGCCATGTCCTTTAATCCTGATTCAGTATTGCAGTATGAAATCTCTTTCTTAGATTATCTCCATGGCAGTGTGGCATCCAGTTGAGGGTGTGACCTTTTGATGAGATTATCGCCACAAAGATATGGCATGCACAATTGTGGGTGTGGCCTTTTGTTTAGGTGGAGATGTGACTCCACCTCTTTAGGGTGGGGCTTGATTAGTTTAATGGAGTCCTTTAAAAGAGAAGCATTTTGGAGAAAGCTCAAAGCAGATGCAGATGCTTGGATAACAGTTGTTTCTGAGCTTACAGAGACATGGATGTTTGGAAATGCTTGGGGTGCCAACAGGGAGAGCAGATGCCTAGACATGGGCACAGCCCAGTAAACATTGCCATGTGCCCCCCATGAGATGCTAAGCAAGTCAGAACCCAGGGCTGTGTCCTGGAGGAGTTAAGTGAATGCCCACAGAGGCTTAGAGAGGAAACCACTGGTATCAGAAGCTGGAAGCAATGGAACTTGGAACAAGGACCAGCAGATGCCTGTGACGTGCTTCCCCAGCTGACAGAGCTGTTCCGGACAGCATCAGCCTTTCTTGAATGAACATGACCTCTTGTTGGTGCTTTAATTTGGCCATTTTCTCAGCCTTAGAACTGTAAACTTGTAACATTTAAATTCTCTTTTTAAAAGTTGTTTCATTTCTGGTATATTGCATTCTGGTAGCTTACTAACCTAATACAATACACAAATATTAACCAATAAAATATGATGAAACTATATTTATATTAGATAAAATAAATTAAGTCAGAAAGCATTACTAAAGCTAAAGAGAGATTTTACAATATTAGACATTTCAATTATTTAGGAAGATATGCTTTTGAATTAATTTGCAACTGATAATATAGCCTTAATATACACACAAAAAAAAATGGATAGAACTGCAAGGAAAAATATACAAATATAACATTATGTCAGAGTATTTTAATATACTTCTTTTAGTAACAGATCACACAGAAAAAATAATCAGTGACAACACAGAAGTTTAGAACACCATGATTGCAAATTTGACATGATGAACACATATAGGAAACTATATTAAACAATCACAGAATACCATTTTAAATATGTACACACTATTTACAAAAATTGACCTTCTGCTGGGCTAAAAAATTTCTAAAAAGTCTAAAAAATTTCAAAAGCCTAAAGTCATGTAGAGTATGTTTTCTAACAATAGTGCAATTAAGAAATCAGTAAGAAAATGATAGCTAGAAATTACAATTTGTTTGAAAATTAAGAAGTATACTTAGAAATAACATGAGTCAAAGAAATCACAGTGGAATTTACAAAATATTTTGTACTAAATGATAGTGTAACTATTACATGTTGTTCTAGTTTGCTAGCTGCAAGTATGCAACACACCAGAGACGATTGGCTTTTGATAAAAGGGGATTTATTTCATTAGTTCTCCAGAGGAAAGGCAGCTAACTTTCAACTGAGGTTCTTTCTTACGTAGGAAGGCACAGGGTGACCTCTGCTGGCCTTCTCTCCAGGCCTCTGGGTTCCAACAACTTTCCCCAGTGTGATTTCTTTCTGCATCTCCAAAGGCCTGGGCTGAGCTGTGAGTGCTGAGGTGAGGTATGCTGAGCTGCTTGGGCTGTGCTACAAGGATCTCTCTCATTTAAGCACCAGCCAATTAAATCAAACATCATTCATTACAGCAGGCACGCCTCCTAGCTGACTGCAGATGTAATGAGCAACAGATGAGGGTCATGTACTATTGGCTCATGTCCACAGCAACAGAACTAGGCACCTTTACCTGGCCAAGTTGACAACTGAATCTAACTACCACACATGTAAAAACCTATGGGATGTGGTTAAAGCAATCTGGGAAGTTTATAACCTTAAATGTTTATACTGGATTAAAAGAACAATTAAAAATGAATGATCTATGTATTCATTGAAAAACAGAAAAGAAAATGATACCAAGAAAGAAAGTAGAGGCAGGAAATAATAAAGGTGTGAGCAGAAATTAATGAATTAGAAGGCAATTTATAGTTGAGATGATCAATATTAATAAAATGTAGCTCTTTGAAATGACTAATAAAATTCACAGTTTTATTATGAAATCAATTTCATTGATGAAACTGATTAAAAAGAATGAAAAAAGAGAGATGACAGAAATACTAATATCAGGAATGAAAATGTTACAACAGATCCTACAGGCATTAGGAAGGTAAGAGGCACTATCAACAAATTCATGCCAATGAAACTGGAAAATTAGTTGAAATGGAAAAATTCCTAGAAAAATTCAATTTAAAATGGTACTAGAAGAAACAGAAAATTGGAATATTCTTCTACCAATTAAAGATATTAAATCCATAATTACAAACTTAAAAAAGAAATTGCAGGCCTAATTGACTTCATTAGTAAATTCTTCAAAAATTTTAGAAATAAATAACCCCAGCTTGCCTCAAGTATATTTTTGAGAGAACATGAAAAAGAATCTAAACAGATGAGGAATTACTATGGTCATAAACTGGAATATTCTCTATTATAAGAATATGATTTCTCCTCAAATTGATCTACAATGTCAATGTAATCCCATTTAAAATCCTTATGGGTTGTGTGAGTGTATGGGGAAGGGAGAGGAGGTAGAAACTGAAGAATTTAATTATAAAATTGATGTTAAAATACAAGTTGGAAATACGAAAGTACAGAAATAGCTAAAAAGCTCTTGGAAAAGAATAAGATGAGAGTACTTGCTCTATAATATGTCAACACATTTTTAATATATCAATTAAAACTGTGATATTTGCAGAAGAACAGACAAAGGAAACACTATAGAGAATTTCAAAACAGGTCTATACATTTATAGACACCTGATTTCTGACAAAGTTTGTACTGCAGAGAAATGGGAGTGCAGTCTTTTCAATAGATAAGGGAATTGCATATCCATATGGAAAATGTGAAAATCAACTTTCATCTCAAAATCATATAAAATCTATTCCAGGTGAACTGTAAGGCCTAAATATGAATAAAAAATAATAAAGCTTTCAGAAAGTAAAAGAAAATATTTTTATAATTTTGAATAGTGTTTCTACCATGGAATACTTGTTTCTTAGAAAAACTGACATCTACAAAATTGCATACTAAACATATCGGGGCTTATAGGTAAAAAATAGGATAAAGGGCATACCACACAAAACTTATGTAATTTATAAGCAGAACACTAAATAAAACAAAAATGCTAATAAAATAGCATAATTAAAAAGACATTGAATTCTTAATCAGAATGCTAGAGAAAATATAAAACTTTAAATTTAAGAAAGTTTGGCTCATTTGATGAGGAAACTGTTAAGTTTGTGGAATTTTAGTGACAAAGGCAAAATATGCAAAGTTTGGCAGGAACCTTACAATAAATGCTTTAAAGAGAAATGCAAGTGTTAAAGTCTACCAATGAGAAAGTGTGGGTGAAGGAGCATTGTTAAGTACTATATTCATCAGTGACTTGTTAGATTCAGCTGTGTTATCCTTCATATTTCTCTGTTGTTGCTCTCAGGCACTGAGTAAATTGCATATGGACCAATTAGAATTTTGCATTATGCTGATATTTATTTATTTACCAATTTTTTAATGAGCTAATCTGCATCATGAAAACATGTTTTAGCAGAGCTGATTATATATCATATTCATGGTTGAAAAGACTTAGCTACTATTTCTGACTTTTCCATATTTAAAGTGGGGAAAGGAAGAGAGAGAAGAGGAGTAGGAAAATTCTTACTTGAGTACTATTTTAGGGAGGCTTCTCCCACTCTCCCACAAACAAAAGTTGGGGATTAAAGCCAACTTTTTCTCTTATGGGGCAACTTTGTAGGTGCTTTAGAAACTCACCCATTACTTGGGAACATGTATTTCCTTTGTTGGGGGTTGAGGCACTGTCATCTGGCCCATTGCCTAATCCTTCTACATTCCCTCAGAAGCCTGTCATAGTCTTCCAGCTTCCATCTGCCTAGACCCCATTGCTTATTCAGGCTATCCTATTGGACAGGACCTAATCTGACTTTACATTCACTCTCTCTGGTGCACGCTCTACAACTAGTCCTAGAAAACACCCATTTACTCTCTGCACCCATCAACTCTGACACCCAGACTGGGCTAATGCAACCATTTTCCTTTGGCTTGCCCATTAGCAACAAGGTCTTTCTAGTCATTTATAATATTTGGATGGAAATTTGCACTAGTCCACTCTGTCCACTATACTATATGAATCACAAATTAAGCCCTTCAACTTCTACTCATTGGATTGTGGTAAAAAGCAACCATTTTCTTACCCTACTCTCTCCTTAATAGGGGTAGAAGACAGGATGAGACTTACAGCATGGTTCTCTCCAAAGAAACCTTTATCACACCTTCTCTCTACATCATCTACCCCAACCAATCCTTTTATATATTCAATGTGGGTAAAATATATAAAAGAGTAGTGAAAGCATTTTTTAGATAGTACCATGAAATATTTGATCTTGGTCAAACATTTCGCTTTGGTGACTTATATCTATCATCGAAGGATCTCAGACAAAGCTGCTACTTTAATATCTTGTTAAAAATGAGTGTATTCTCACATTTAGCAAATTGAACTAGAGGAATTTTCAAGGGGTGTGTGCAAAGAAATTCATTGCAACACTGTTTGCATTTAAAAAACAAAAAGCAAAGAAAGCAAAGAAAGCAACTTAACTGACCCTAAGTAAAGAAGTGGGCTAATAAACGTTATTCATACGATGTAGTACTCTATTGCTGCATAGATAAAATGAGTGAATAAACATCAAAAATATAACATTGAGTGAAAAAATCAAGTTGGATTCAGACAGTATAGTATCATTTATTTAAGCATTAGAAAACCTACAAAAACAATACTTGGTGGTTTTGAATGAACACAAGTAGAAATATAAATATGAGCATGAAGAAATGACATACCATACATTCTTTAGTCCTCTCCAGGAAAGGAGGACTAAAGAATGGGTGGAAATTTTTACGCTTTAAAGAAGACAGAAAATTATTTTAAACAAGTATGAAAAATATTTATAGCATTTGCTTAATCTTGATAGTATTTTTTAAATAACTTTATAGTACTTCTGAAAGTAATCAGTTTTGAAAATTTTAGAAAAAATGAGCTGGATGTTGTAAAAAGCCACAAATTCTTAGCTCCTAATTTTTTAGCATAAATAAGGAACACTTTTTAGCATAAAGTTGCATTCTTTATTAATTATAGTAGCATTCTTACACATTTGAATAATAGTACTATGGTATAAAGTAATATTTATTCCATTTCTGAACAATGAATCATGTTAATATTATGATTGCCCTAGAGATGTCAAATAAGTTGGCTTTTCCCTCTTTATGTTAATATTTTTACTAAGTTGGGGACTTTGGAGTTCTATTTTAAATATAAATCTTGTGCCCTGAGTTTATTGTAATTCATTCTATCCACAGAAATTCCCCTATCAGTTTCTTTCAGAGTCAAGTCTAGGAAGTGTCAATTATTGGATCACAGTTTCTCCTTCTTTTCTCGGTTGCACCTTCAGGACACCAGGCAGCTGTCTTCGCTTCTCTCTGCCAACAGCTGTATCAGTTTTCACCACTCCTGTGGTTCCTACTGAGTCTTCAAGGCAGGATGCTCCCTGTCTAGTCATAAGCTTCTATTTGTCTTCACATTATTGAAGACAAACAGGGCAGATTTCAACCTAAGTAATGAAATTGGCTGAAATTATTTTCATATTCTCCAATGTTCCCTGTTAATACCTTTCAGATCATTCAGTTCAGCTTAAAAAATTTTATTGGACATCTATTATGTACCTGAGGCTTTATCAGGTCCTGGCAATAAAAATGGTAATTAAGATATGACTATTGCCTTGATGGCCTAAAGAGCCTGGTGACAAACAACTTGTTTCTAAGCCCTTTCTGAACTTTGAGAACAGGGATGATCTGTTATCAGCCCACTGTGTTTTCCCTCCTTAGCCCTGGGCTTATATTTTTGGCTTCCTACTAAAACCTTTTCCCTAGACGTTTCATGGGAACTTCAAATTAAACATGTCAAAACATTTCTCCTCTTATTTCCAAACTCTTTCTCTTATTGAATTCCCTATTTCTCTCTGACTTGTTTTGGAACCTGAACTTTCAATCTTCCTCTTCTTTTTCCTGTAGTAAGTAAATGGGCTTCAATGGTTAGTTATTTTCCATTCCTGCTGCTACTGTTGGTGCTCAGACTTTTGCCACTTCAATTCTGGACTACACTAATTGCCCCTTAATTGGTCTCCTTGACTATTTTCTCCCCCTCTGATCAACCCTATTATTGTTGACAGACTGGTCTTAAAATACCCCCTTAATCATGTCAGATCACTGCATCCAAACCTTCCAGCAAGTAGAGGGGAAATCAATAATCCTGCTCCAGCACTCACTGTCCTTCACATAGGGCCCCAATTCACCTTTTTTCAAGCTTACCTATATAAACTCACTTTCTTGAACCTCACCTTCAGGTATACTCAGTGATTTCACTTATGGTTATTTAGAGTGGAAGAAAGACTTTACTGCAACTTGATTTCATTACAGCTTTGACTCACTTACATTGCTAGTAGTTATTATTGTTGTTTGTTATTTCTTTTTGTATCAAAATTATCTGAACAAAACTCAGCATGGTTGTCTTAGAGCAGTGGTTCCAATTTTAGGGAAGGCTGCTATGCACCAAGCTATCCCAGTGTTGTATCATATAACAAACCACCACCACCACTACTACCACCACAACAGAACAAGTTGATGAAATATTTATTTATTGAACACTTGTGTTCAATACTAGAGAGCATCTGGTATTAGGCTAATTTTGCTATGTTTTTGGCCTTGAGATCTTGCTGATAACTGTTGAACATGATTGAATGGTGCCCCCCCAAATTCATGTCCACCCAAAACCTCAGAATACGATCCTATTTGGAAATAAAGTCTTCGTAGATGTAAGTAGTTAAGATAAGGTCATTCTAGATTAGGGTAGTCACGAATCCAATGACTAGTATGCTTATAAGAAGAGAAGACAGACACAGACACACAGGGAAAATGCCATTGCAAAGATGGAGGCAGAGATCGGAGAGGCGAATATACAAGCCAAGGAATGCCAAGGATTGCCAGCAACTATTAGAGGCTGTGAAAGAGGTATGAAATAGATTCTCCCTCAAAGACTCCAAAAACAATGCATTATGCTATTAGGGATTGAATTATGTACCCCAGAAAAATATGTTTTTAATCTTAATTCATTTCAATGTAAATAGGAATTTTGAAGATTTTATTTTTACTTAAATATGACCTACTGAATGAATCAGTTTGGGCTTTAATCTGGATTACTAGAGTCTTTTAAGAACAATGAAATTCAGACATAGGGAGAAAAAGCTACAGGAAGAACCAGAAACTGGAGGTCAACGGAACTCCAAAGAGAAAGGAAAGGACACTGCCTGTGCCATTGCCATGTGTCGGAAAAGCTAAGAAACCTCAAAGATTGCTGGCATGCCAGAATAAACCAACCCAGTGAGGAAGCAAGCCTTCTAGGCTCTGCAACTGTGAGCCAATAAATTCCTGTTGTTAAACCAATCCATTATATGCTAGTCGTTTTAGCGGCTAGAAAATTAAAACACCTGCCAGCACCTTAATCTCAGGCTTCTAGCCTCCAGACCTATGACAGAATACATTTCTGTTGCTTTAAACCACCCCGTTTGTAGGAATTTATTTTGGAAGCCATAGGAAACGAATACAACTGCCTTTACTAGTACTCACTTTGAAGGGAAAAAAAATCTAGGCTGCTAAAAGTATCCTTGGAGGGGGTGGGTTTATACTCTAATTTAGATGCTACATTTTTCCATCTCCATAGGAGGTCTCTAAGAAGAAAAAAACAAATAGGGGTTCTCACATTACCGTCATGGGTAAATGAATCATGTTCTAATTGCAGATTATCAATAGCATGGCTATAAGTGTGTCAGAAAAGCTAAAAGCAAACAAAAGGTTCTGATCTTTTAGGCTTATTTTTAGATAAACAAGAGGCTTATTTTGTAACTACTTGGTGCCTGAAATATTTTAGGCACTTGCCCACTTTTCTAAGACATGTCAGATTGTGCCAGAATATAAAATTCCCAAAGATAACAGACTTTAAATGAAAAAACAATCCAGGGAAAGACACCATGCCCTGTGTGATGAATTGTTACTTAAAAAGTAACCAGTTATACTTACATGTATCAGAATATTTCAGGCTTACAATTAACATGAAATTTCTTTCTGGTTTGTAGATGAAAATTGGATTTAGGCAAAGTTAGTAGGAAATGTCATTGAGGAAGAGTTCAGAGCTTTCATTTAGTAATAAAGAGGCATTATTATTCAGTGAATTATGGAATAGACTGAAAATATCTAGAGGTTTCAAGTGATGATTTAGACTTCATTCTGTACAATTTTGGAATTCATGGCTCTCATGGGTCTCAATTTGACAATCTGTGAAATAAGATTATTTAGGTAAGAGGTGCGTTGTATGCCATTGTTTGTGTAAAGTTAATATTTTTAACCTCTAGACATTAAGTTATTACATTAAAAAATAAACCAGTAATGCAAAACTACTTTACTAAATGGTTAGAAGTGTCTTGTTCTGGTTCTGTCAACTGTCCTTGGCTGAAGTTCACCCCTAGGTGGAAGGTCCTTTTAGGTGGAGGGTTAGGATGTGGCTGTTTGTGCAGAAAGGAATGGCGCCATGCCTGAGGTTTTGTGTGTATTTTAGCTGTTAATAACTCATCAATCTTTGTAACAGGATATTAATAATGACTTTGTGCTCTAGTGCTAGAATTACAGCAAAGGCATAAAGCTGAGGACAAGAACAAGCTAAGTTTTGCACATTCTAAAGATAGTTACTGTGCCAGTTTGAAAGGATTTATGAATTCCTAGAAGAGCCATGTTTTAATCATAATCCATCTTGTGGGAGCAATGGTTTCTTCTAATCCCTATTCAGTACTATAGGTTGGAAACCTGGTTAGGTTATCTCCATGGAGATGTGACTCAATCAATTGTGGGTATTAAACTTGATTAGATGGAGACGTATCTCCACCCATTCTCCGTGGGTCTTGATTAGTTTACTGGAATCCTATAAAAGAAGATTTTGGAGAAAGCTTCAGTACACCACAGAACCACGAAGGAGAGAGTCCACCAGCCAGTGACTTTTGGAGATGAAGAAGGAAAATGCCTCCCAAGGAGCTTCATGAAACAAGAAGCCTGGAGAGAAAGCCAGCAGAAGCTGCCATGTTCACCATGTGTCCTTCCAGCTGAGAGAGAAATGCTGAACATCATCAGCCTTCTTGAACCAAGCTATCTTTCCCTGGATGCCTTAGATTGGACATTTCTATAGACTTGTTTTAATTGGGACATTTTCTTGGCCTTAAAACTGTAAAGTAGCAACTTATTAAATTCTTCTTTTTAAAAGCAGCTCTGTTTCTGGCATATTGCATTCCGGCAGCTAGCAAACTAGAACAAATACCATTGGTTGGGTCCTTAGGGTTTTCTTACTAAGAGGGAGTTAAATCTGCCTCACTATTATAATCTTCCATGCTGTCCTTATCTGTAAAAGGTTTTGAGATGGAGGGAGCCCAGGCAAAATCTCAAGAGTCTTTCCTGTCTCCCCCATACTTTCTTTCCCAAAAAGCCCAGTGAAGAGCTTCCAGTGGGAATTAGTACTAGGAGTGGGGAGCGTTGGTGAGAAGAGACCTGTATCTTCTCCCTGATGGATGTGTACTAAGACCCAGAATTGGCAGGTTCACTCTGTGTTGACTTTAGAGTGGTACAAAGTTGGACAAGAAAGTTTTAGATGAGCCTGACATATGTCTCCTTAAGTTTATGAGTAGAGACTTGGAGATTTCTGAGTAAGGAGACTTATTGGAATAGCCTGAACCAGCAGAAGAGGCCATAGTATAAGGTCCTGAAGAATAAAAGGATGGAGCCACATTCACCTTAGTTTCTCCTGTGACACTCAGAGGGCACAGAAAAGACCAAACAATAATGAAAGGAGGGCAGGATCATAGACTACCTAGGCAGCTGCTGGACAAAGCAAGTGGCCACCCAACCCAGAGATAGAACATGGGTTGAAGATGGGAACGGTAAGAGAAAAGGGACAAGCCTTTTTGTGGATGTTCTCAGGGATAGAGAGGGCCAGGGTAAAATTGAGTATTGCCCCCAGGAAAACCATGCCTCTATGCAGAGACCACCACTTCATCAGAGTTTACCACCATCAAAGGAAAAGAGACTAAAATTAGACCAAGACTCCAACCCTCTTGACATATGAGCTCTGTCTACACTTATTCCTCCTCCTTGCCCCTAAGGGGCTAGGAGAACTAAACTTTGAAAAGAGAGAGGGGAGAAGTTATTTCAGAATCAGAACATGCCCACTCTTCACTTCAAAAACCCAAGACTATGGCTCTAACTCTCCTGAAGTAGAGCAGATGAACAGTTTCAATTAGCTATGATATTCGAATTGTAAATAGGAGTACTACTAGTAAACAAAAGTGACTGGTAAGCTATGGGATAGGCAGAGGTTGTTTTTAGGGAGTAGGGAAGGATTACTTGATGGAGCATGATTAAAAGAAATATTTGAAAAATTATATATGTATAACTCCATTGAATTGATTCCCTTTCATAAACTGTGTAATTTTGGAATGTTGTCATGTTCTTTGTAATAATAGACCTGAGTATGGACCAGGAAGGCAGGCTTGAGCAGGAGTATCCCAAAGAACCATGCAAGGAGGGGACTAGGGATTCCTACTCTGTAATAGTTGCTTTTGTTCTTGCCTTCTGAAGATTTAACTTTGCTTTGGTTATGATTGAGGGCAAGGAGATTTAGGGGAGGGATAAGATTTCTTTTCCTCAGCATTAGTTAGTTAGAATTATATAATTGTTTAAAGTCAGATCTGGAAGGTACTAAAGATATTAATCATCTGTACCCTCATTTAAATCTAACTTCTAATACTCATCTTTACCACCCAACATAGGTTCACAGTCCCCCTATGCTTTTCTTCCCTGAAGCAAGTATTTTGGAGAGTTTTCATGCACTGAAAAACAAGTGTTGGATACATGTCCTGGTTAGTTTCCAAATGGTTCTTTCACCCCTGTTACTCTGTGCAAACCCCATATTTTTATTGAAAGATGAAAGTCTGCCAAACTATGCCATATTCTCCTACCAGTCTCCTTTACCTCTTTTGCAGGGAGTTGCCATCAACTCTACTGTCATCTATAGGCATGGTCACTACCACCCTTGCTCAGGACACTTCAAAGAACCAAGACATTTTTTTTTCTTCTTTTTAACTGGGTCAAGATGGCAGTGGCTGGCTGCCTCTTATTCTCTTGGGATGTGCTCTCTCCCCTGAAGTGCTCAGTCTTTCTTTCCTCAGTGTTCTCCTGGCAAGTTCCTCGTTAGTTTTTGAGATATGTCCACACATATCTTAATTCGAGCAATGAGATTAGTTTAGGTTGAAGCTGGAATATCCTTCTTCTATGAGGAAATGGAAATGGAGGAGAGATGAGGTTACTTCCCTGGAACCACATGCTATATGTGTTATATAACACTAAGACTAGAACAAAATGGCCAGGACTAGAACTAAATGAGAAGGAGGACCAAGTCTGCTTTCTAGAACTACAGGGAGGTGGTGTGTGGCTTGAGGGATGAGTGAGACACATTGGGAATAACTGTAAGGAACTCTCCAAGAAATAATTTTGTCCATGTAAGGCCATGGTATTAAGGTAATGACCAAGATTTACATGAACATTTTGCTTTTATAATAATATAAAAATGTATTGTTTCCCTTTATGCTCATTTTCCCCTAATAGAAACATTTTTCTGAGAAAATAATGAAAAATCTTAACACTGAGTAAATCAGAAGACTAATGATCTTAGATCCCGTCCATATTAAATTCATTCATGACTTTTACATTTATGGTCATAGTCTGAATGTCTAGTGGTATCTGTAGCTGAAAACAATAGTCTTGACTGCTTTAAATTTTGAATGAAGTATTGAACACTGTTTATAACTCTGAATACTTAATTTTGATTGGACAGATTTACTATTTCAGAGATTTGTTTCCTGGAACCATTATGGGGTAATTGTGATTACTCTGTCTGCTGTAGAGTAAATCGAGAAACTGTTCTGAATATATTAGCGATGAGATTCTACTCTTCAAATGAATTCCTTTGGCATTTAGTTAGACAAGTTTCTTTCTCAAGGTTAAAGAATGTATTCTGTGAAGTATGGAGACCAAGATACTTAACTCTTTAGAGAATTCTGAATCAAATTTAGAAAAAGCATTGTTATATTATTTGATTAACATCCCTCTAGAATTGTTCACAGCTATATTTTCTTTTTAACTCAGAGGTGAGACATCAGTGTCTCTAATCTTAGCTCTTTTCACTGTCATGGGGACAGCAGGGAACAAACATTTAAATAATTCTAAATTCCTGGTGGAATGGGAAGTGGGGCAGGCAGACAATCTTTCCAAGGGCTTCTCTCCTCTTCAGGTGTGGGTGAGGGAAGAGTAGGTATCCAGTCCCTGAAGCAAGCCAGAATTAAAATACACAGAGAGGTAAAGGGAGCCTTATTTTACCATCAGGTTCAATGATAGAGGCGTGGGTAGAATATACAAATTAGAAAATAAAAAATCAAGAGCTTGTACCTTGAAATTGGTCAAATAGAGTTTGATTCATGGATTTCCAGTTACTAGCTGTTTGAATTTGTCTGTGTTTCTGACTCCTTTGAGCCTCAGTTTCTTTATTTGTAAATTCTTTTTTACTTATAGGAGTGCTATAAGTGTTAAGTGAGGTGATGGGTGAATAGCACCCAGTCCACTGCATGACATATATCAGGTGGTGTTGTAGTTTGTAAGCTGCCAGAATGCAATATACCAGAAACGGAAAAGTTTTTAAAAAAGAGAATTTATTAAGTTACAATTTTATAGTTCTAAGGCCATGAAAATGTTCAGGTTAAGGCAAGGCTATAAGAGTGTCCAAATTAATGCATCCAGGGAAAGATACTTTGGTTCAAGAAGGCCGATGATGTTTAGAGTTTCTCTCTCAGCTGAAAAGTAGCTGGAGAACAATTCCAGGTTTTTATGCCTATTTCTCAGAATTTTTCATCCACGATCATGTTAGCAGCTGTCAGAACAGTTATTTTAAGATCTGTCTGCATTGTTATTTGTTTCTTAACTGTCTAATGTCACCGAATTTTCAGAGGAAAGGGAGAAGGAAGACAAAAGAAAAGGAAAAAGAGAAAAGTGAGAAAAGAAAAAGGAAGAGAGGCAAAGGTTAAAGCAAGGAAAACTGGGGTCTGTTTTGATTCTTTTACAACTTGAAAAAGAAACTTTCTACAGAGTCTTATGAATTTTTATGAGCTCTATTTCTCAGGAGGCTATAAAATGCATTTTTTCTTGGTCTTAATGTCTTCATTCTTATTTTCCAAATAGTCCAAGAACTGTTTAAAAAATTCCATTAAGAAAGAGAAGAGAGCTAAAGTGCACAAGTGTGAGTCTTCATATTTTTTAACCTGAACATATGTATATAAACATCATCTATACTACTTTATGCATGATACATTCCACAATAAAAATGTCAAGCTAAAGAGAAAGAGAAGGTGAAACATTTAATTTAAGAAAGGAAAGAAGAATAAAATCCATATCTAATGATAACTCAATTCATCCTCATTTGGATCAGTTATATGCCTTTAAGTTAAATGTCAGATAGGGGAGGAAAAGACATGAGACAGTAAAGAAATTCAAGAACTTCAAATTCTGGGAATCATTTCAATCATTCTGTAGAAATGCACCTTAAGATTTTGTTTATATAAAGACAGTGTTCACAATATGTGAAGCTAATGAACTTTCCATCAAGCACTGATTAGATGCAATTTGAAGTACATCAGAGAGTAAAGTGGTTCCAGTTCTAAGATAAATGTAGACTTTTGCTGACGATGGGCTTTATATTTATAGGTCAAATCTATGTTAATAAACACACATGGCTCCTTGCTCCAAATAACTTCATTACTCTCTTTTAAGATGCACACTCATTGTGACCTTAAATAGATATTTTCTCAAGAAATTTTCTGAATGGGTATATCTTAACAAAAATGGATAAAAGTTAACATTTTAATCCCACACTTTTAAAGCCTAGCTGATAATAGTCTAATAGAGAGATCAAACTGGAAGCAGAGTATAAAGGAGAGAAGAGTACTGAGATGTTGAGCAAACAGCCAGAAAAACTATCATTTGCTTTAGGCCAGGATTCAACCTGACTTGGGTGGAAAAGATTCATATCTGGTACAATCTTGTTCTTGGTGACTCTTCCTCCAGAGTCCCTGACTGTCTCCACACTCTTGTTTTTCTCTGCCCTGATTCAGTTAGGTTTATCACTCTCCTTCTCCCTGTCTTTCTCTCCTTTGTTCGTTACAAATATCAAACTTACCCAGAACTAGTAGCCATAAATTGACATATTTAGTAACTGTTCTATGTTTGCTAGCTGCTGGAATGCAACACACCAGAGACGGGTTGGCTATTAATAAAAGGGGATTTATTTCATTAGTTCTTCAGAGGAAAGGCAGCTAACTTTCATCTGAGGTTCTTTCTTACGTGGGAAGGCTCAGGGTAATCTCTGCTGGCCTTCCTTCCAGGCCTCTGGGTTCCAACAACTTTCCCCAGGGTGATTCGTTTCTGCATCTCCAAAGGCCTGGCCTGGGCTGAGCTGCGAGTGCTGAGATGAGGTATGCCGAGCTGCTTGGGCTGTGCTTTGGTGAGCTCTCTCATTTAAGCACCAGCCAATTAAGACAAATGTCATTCATTGCAGCAGGCACGCCTCC
Source organism: Myrmecophaga tridactyla (assembly GCA_004026745.1). Taxonomy (NCBI): domain Eukaryota; kingdom Metazoa; phylum Chordata; class Mammalia; order Pilosa; family Myrmecophagidae; genus Myrmecophaga; species Myrmecophaga tridactyla. The sequence goes on from PVIY010016073.1 coordinate 23,534, forward strand.
TAGCTGACTGCAGATGTAATCACTAACAGATGAGGTTCATGTACCATTGGCTCATGTCCACAGCAACAGACCTAGGTGCCTTCACCTGGCCAAGTTGACAACTGACTCTAACTACCACAGTAACCAAAGTTGAATTTGTTAACCAGAAGAACCTTATCAGTTTTTTAGCTTTAGCATTCACATTTCAAGTCAATTAAATCTAACCAAAATTGTGGGAACCTGGATCTAGGCACTGGGACTAGCAAGTGAAAGTCACGGCCCCCACCCTGGAAAAGTGCACAGTTGGCTGTGTTTTTAGATTGTTCCAATCACCATTGCTAAGCCCTCTGAATAGAGTGACTTCATTGGTACACTTTGCTTTGTCAGACAATTTGAATCCACTTTGAATAGTAACATTGATGATAGTTGTTGCTTAGTAAAATTCATTGAAAAAAGTAAATGACTGATTGAATATTTCAATTACTTTTTACTCACAGAAAAGGCAATTATGTTTTAGTAACCTGATCATAAGTAAGTAAGCCTCAAAAGGAAGGTGGGAAGGTGGAAATCAGGAGAGCAACGAGCTACTCTTGGGATAGTTCGGGGCTTGTGAAGAGTGTGGCTGCTTAAAAACATGAGATTTTTTCCTGAACGACTCCCCAAGTTCTAACAGGAAACAAGAAGGAAGGAAAAAATTGATGCCTTGCCTTATAAAGATCTAATTCTCAAAAAGGAAATGAAAAATGGATTTTGTTCCAAAGACTTGCTAGGAGGCTAACTGAAGCCTAAATCATTTTGTCCTCGTTCTGGAAAATGGGATTATTCACCTCACAAATGCTGTTCCAATAAATATTGAGGCTGTATTAGGCAAAATGCAAATGGTTGACTCTTAAACTCTATTATTTAACTGAACTTCAGTTATCAAGACATTGGAAATCATTCAGTTTGTCAAATATATTTAATTTTTGTGTTTTCCTTTTATGCAATTTTGACATATTAGTAATGAAAGTGTTGCCCCAATGAAAGAAAACAATTCAGTCAGTTGCAGCAACTTCAAAATTCTGTAAAGTAAAAAATATCCATATAATAGACTAAATTTTTTAGTTTCCACTTAGATGTTGGCATGTTGCTAAACTTAACATTGAATATCTGGGTTTGTGTTCTAACTCTACGTGATACATTTCCGTGACAAGATTTTTAAACTATTTGGCCTTATTTTGCTTATCTGTAAAATGGGGATAATAATAGTAATTACTTTATAGGGTTTCTGTGAGGATTAAATGAGTTAGTTTATATAAAGCACCTAGAAGATTAGCTGGCACAGAATACGGCTCAGTGAGTGTTGTGTTATCATCGACATCCTCCTTCTCCTCATCCTAATTATATGCTGGTGGGTCTATTGTCTCAGTATCCAACATCTTTTATTGATGAGTGAATTTACATTATTTATATTTCAGAAAAGTGCAACCTAAAATTGCCTATGATGAGACAACCATACCCTGTGGGTACATTATTGTGCAAATGTTTCACTCATGCTGCTCATCATTTAATGTGTTCTTCTTACTTACTAATTCAAAACCATTTAAGTCACAGATGACTCAAATGAATGAAAGAACATTAGTCCTTCCTGCATCTTTATCTATGCAAGGTTAAATAGGTGATAGTTGTCTCTTAGAGAGAGAGATTTGTCAATGGATTTATTTTAGACACATTTTGTACTGTTCTCTCTTTTCGGCTTTACAGGACACGACAATAAACTCCCTAATGCGTAGGAAGGGAGGAAGCCTCACTCTGCTTCTTAGCTAGTGTCCCTCAGTGGCTAGACTACAGAATCAGGAATGTTTAAATTTATTCCAGAAGAAGTGGCTTTGGGTTTGGCTTCAAAAAAGGCAAAAAAATTTGGATGTGATTAATAGTGATAAAAGACCATTCATGGGTTCAAGTATATACATGGTAATTATGTAGAGAATGGTGTAACCATTTCTTATCTACTGAAGATTAAAAAGGATATTTGTTGAGTTGTCAGGATTAAATTCTATGTAGCCAGTATGAGTTGGGCACATCTGTAGAGAGGGTGTTTCTTGGGCCAAGGAATTTGCCCTTTTGTGTATAGTGTTCTTGTTTCTTATTTCTATTGGTTAATACAGTGCTTCTATCAAAATAAAAACAAAAACTTCCCTACCCACTACCTCATTGCTAGGCCTATCCCCAGGTTTATCTTTTATTAACAAGCCACTAGGTGGTCCTTCCTGTTTCAATATGGCCTCATGGATGGAACCATTGATTGAGTCCTCTCAGTCTTTAAAATTGTCTTTAATGATCTTTATGCTACTGTTAACTGCCTTGAGGCAGCCTCCACTAGAGGTGTACACGAAACTCCTAGGTGCCAAAGTGCAGGAGTGTTTCTGGGGTTTTGGTGAGCCAAAACCATGCTGGAACCTGTGCAGAAGTGGATCTTGCCCAATTTTCTGTTATATTTTTCATGTGAGTCCCAAAGCAGAACTATTTTTTAACCAGCGTCTTATAGAAATTTTAGTGAAAATTAATTTTAATTGCCTTGAACCTGTAGCCCTACCTTCCTAGGATGCAGAGCATAAATCTATGTGAAATGAACTGGAAGGTAAATCTGAGCTACAGACACCATGCTGTACTCAGAAAGGCATCTTCCCTCCAAAACCTGAGGCCCTCCTACTAGACCACATCTCTGTGTCTGACATCTCAGGATGAGTTTTTTCTCAGGCTTCTAATAGGCCCATTCATCAAAGTGCCAGGTATGTCCAGTGGAAGGCATGACTTAGGGTCTGGCTAGACTTAAGCATGGAAGACTTTGTGATGCTCAATAGAACTTCTTCAGCTTCTTACTCATTAGGAGGGTTGTGAGTTGGGCAAAGATGCCATGAAGTTATATCATGAAAAACTGGTAGTCAAGGAAATTTCTATTACAATGTCAATGAAATACATGTTTTGGACTCTAGGATATACATATGCATTTAAAGAATGGAAAGAAATCTAAATTATAATAGTGATTATCTCTAGGGTTGTGGGATCATGGCTGATTTTTATTTTCTTTGCAATATATTATTATATTTCCCATCTGTGCCTGCAATTAGTATATGTACTTTTCATGTTCAAAAAAAAGATGGGCTTTTTTTTTTTTTTAAAGAGAATAAAAGGCTGACCAGCAAATGATAGAGGTGGAGCTGACAGATAATAATGATGCTGGAATACAAAAAGCATGTTCAAAATTACTGAATAATTTTATATTAGTTCTTCTTTCTCTTTGCAGTCACACTGAGAAAATCAAGGCTGCTTAGCAACCCCCATAAAAACAAGTACATTTTAATCTCGGTGGGTGAATTCAGATTGAGTTTGATATTTGCAAAGCCTCAAAATATCTGGGCAAAATGAAAAGTTGTCATTCCTCCACCAATTTACATTTAACATTCATAGCCCACATACCAGACAATTTTACTTTTGGCTTTCTGTTCAGATGTTTTGACATTGTATAGGCAAATAATGAAATGGGTTTAAAGGGCATACTATGACATATGAATAAAACCACATTCTAAAATGTGTCTTTTCCTCTAACTAATTACAGTTAAGCAGCTGTCAGAGGGCAATCTCTAGGAAATGAGTATTTCTCTTTCCCATAGAATAGAATTCCAGTAAAGAAGTAAGTTCTTGATTTAGGTCAAAATAGTTTAATTAAAATAGAGTTGACCTTGCTTAGTGTTTTTACTGGATATAAGTCCTTCAAGAAATACTGTATTCAAATACCCCCACTATGAGGTTGCCCTGGCAATTCCTAGAAGCGTGTAACTTTAAAACATCAAAAAATGAAAATATTATGTTGTCTCAAAAGGAAGCCGTTTTTCAGATACCTGAATCAGGTCTAATCTTCTTTAAGTATAGTTCCAGTTACTTTCCTTTTCTAAAAGTTTCAATGACTCATATTGCATTATTAAACTATTATATATATATTTTTAGGATTAAGAATCATTGCATTATTAAATTACTATATATATATTTAGGATTAAGAATCCTGTGTTACACAAAATCATAGTAAATATGATAAATAGAGGGAAAACAGGTAAAAAACAATTATTGTGGCAGAATATTGACTGAAAGTATTTCTACATTTCAAGAATTGTGTCAGAATTTATCCTAGAAGAAGGAATATCCTTTTGTGGGGGAGAAACAGTTAATAGGTTATGCTAAGACAGGGCCTAAGCATGTCCTGAAGGGAGGAGTGCAGATAAATGAAGCAAAATGTCAGCTTTCTTAGGTTGAGTGGTTGCCAACGCGTTGGTTAACTGATTTTTCAGCTTCCTTTGGGGCTGATGTGGGTTGGGTGGGCCAAAGTCTAGAAATGAACTTCTGAGGCTGAGGAACCACCTCTGGGCTGTAGAAGCAGTAATATTGATTTTAAATTCTGTTTTCTTTTTCCTTGTTATCATTCCCTTAGGATATTCGCAGATTTCAGTACAGCTAATTACTTTTAACAGTTTAAAGCCTGTTTTGTGCACAAGCTGTCTTGGGGAAGGCAGGCAGCCAACAGTGTTCACCTTGCTGGAAGGCTGTGTGTGGAGAACACAACTTATTGGGGGAAGTAAGAGAGATACAACCAGGGGTGATCAAGAAGAAAACGAAACAGCCATTTGGATGGAGTGAAGACGAGAAATGATTAAGGCATATAAGCACTTTCAAAGAATTCCCAGCAATACGGGGGATTTTCAGCTCAGAAGATGGGATTTTGGCCTATTTTATTTGGATTTTAAAGAAAAAGCCATGTTTAAAAGACTGAAAATTTTGAAATAACTCTGTTATATACTAAATGGAGTAGAAGTGGACATGCTTTGGTCAAAGGCAGAGTTTTCTCTTTTCCTAAGGGGTTGTCACACTTCCCAGAATATTAGCATGTCCTTGGTACATAGCAGATAAGCAATAAAGTTTGGCTGAATGAATGATTAAGTAAATGAGTGACCTGTAACCAATGACATGAGAAGTTTGTTGAAGTCACAATAATTGAATTTTTTTTAAAAAAAGACATTTTAGTTTGCTGTAGTTGCTATAACAAAATACCACACAATGACTGATCTAATCAATAGAAATTTACTGTCTTACAATGTGGAGGCTAAAAGTCCAAAATGAAGGTATCAGCAGGTCATGCTTTCTCTAAAGTCTGTAGCATTCTGGTAGCTGCTTTACCATTGATCAATCTCTGTCTCTCTCACATAATGATCTGTCTCTTTGTTTCCTCCTTTTTCTGTCTGTTCCTTCTGCTCAGTTGTCTGTTTCTTTGCCTGGATTCTTTCTAATTACTGCAGTAATTGTAGATTAAAGCTCACCTCATTTCAATTTGATTCTTTTTTTTTTTTTTTTTAACATGCGCAGGCACCGGGAACCAAACCTGGGTCTCTGGCATGGCAGGCGAGAACTCTGCCTGCTATGCCACCGTGGCCCAATTTGATTCTATTTTAACAGGTTCTTTGAAATTCCTATTTACATCTACTGTACCTGGGAGTTTGGACTTGAACATGTCTTGGGGGGAGTATGATTCTATCCTCAACAGTATATTTAGACAACTGTGCCATTAAACTAGTTGTTTTGGGGAAATATCCATTTTTTTCTAGCTCATGCCGATATAATTATCTGATTTGAAGATTAGGAAAGTACATCAAGATAGTACATTATATGTAAAAATGACCAGTTGATAACCTGAATATTTGTCTTTATACAGAGTAAACAAGATTTTAAAGACTTATTTTACTTTCTCATTTTGTAATTAGTTGAGAAGTTGAATGATTGTTTCCCACTTTTCCTAATATCCCTACTCAGGTCACTGAATTAGAGGAAAGTGTTTCAGCAAATGGGAACGGAAACAAAAAGTATCATTAGCAGCAGGGCTGCTGAAGTCACAGCTATCAGGAATGTGAAATGTCTCTTGACTAGAAATGTGGAAAAGACACTGCCAGATGGAAGGGTTAATTACTAGAAGCTGGCTTCAAAAGGAGACAGGGCAACTTATAAAATCCATTTGTCAATGGTGGTAAAAGGACACATTTCTCCTCCTTTCGCATTCTGCAATGTCTAAATGCCCTTTCCTGGAATGTGTGAGGTGGGAGAAACAGATCCTGATTTTTAAAATTTCCTGTGTGGGTTCATCATAAATATACCAGGAATCTGGTTATTAGAAATGAAATGCCAGTGTTTTAATTGTTTAAATAAGGGGAACCAACAAGAGGCAAATATTGATAACTTGATATGTTTTAGAATATTTTCCCAAGTTTTTCTTTTCCTGTGCCTACTCATATGGTGTCTGGATTTCCCACCCCCCCTCAAGGAGTTACCTTTTTTGGATACAAAACAGCATTAATCTGAAGAAGTATATATTGCCAACAAAAGATGCCAAGTTGTAGATTTCAGGTACTTTTTTTGATCTATCGCCATGACAGGAAGTTGGTTCTAGAATACCAAGATCATTCTTTCTAGGCAAATCACGGATGGCCTTAGTGAAACAATTTTTGTTACCCTCAAGTTAATTCCCTATGAAATTGTGAGCATATTAGCAGGTAGTGCTATGCGTTTGACACCCAAATTGGCTTCCTTGGTGTCTCATAGCTAACCTCTATATCTTATGCATTCAATCAATTAAAAAAAAAATCAAAGGTTTGGGACAGTTCACTAATCAACACTGTGAATTAAGACCCTTTGTTTGAATGTGGAAGAGCTCCTGTATTTACATTTAAATTTTATCTCTGACAGTAGAATAAATTGGCTTCCTTCTAATTAAAGAAATATCAAAATTGATGAGTGATAGTAAAGGAGGAACCTCAATGGAACCTACAAATTACAAGTAGGTTAGTCACTCACACACTGTATAGAGCAAACCCTATTTAAAGTATATACATGTCTTCAGTTTATTCTGTATTGAAATGACCTTTTTTGAAGGCCTGATCATTATATGAATATAAATTTTAAATCTAATCTTTAAAAACTTAGATATGAATATAACATTTGACAAGGATCCAGTAACAGGCATCACCAAACAAAGAAACTTGGGTGGAAGTAATTATAAAATATAGATATTAGACCACTATTGTATTGGAATATCCTTAGATGTTAAGTTAGAAAAACTAAGGCATTTGAAACCAGCCTTATGTCAATTTTAGGGCTCTCTATCTCCACAGGTACACCAAAAGGTTAATGAGTTTGTTATTAAGATTTTTGGTTCTGGGCTAAATTATTACTTTCACTTTTATTTGTTAGCATTTCTTTTAATTTAGAAAAAACATATTTATTAACAATTGTGTATTCTTTAAAGTTCCAGGAATCTTTACATAGTTCTTGTCTGGAATTGCTTTCATAATATGACTGCATGGTAATTAAATATTTGTCTTCCCTGTTAGACCAAAACTCCTTGACAGCAAGGCCTGGGTCTATTTCCTTGACCTCTCTCCTCCGAGCTTAGCCTAGTATAATTGGGTAGCATTTTAAAAATCACACGGACTTGTTAATGTTATTTTACTATTAATTATAGAATGTCCTATTCAGCATAGAACATTTCCCTTTAAATGAAATTATTTGCTACATTTTACAATGTGATTTCATTATATTTATGTCTAATCTTTTATTCATACTGGAAAGTTATTCAGCTTTTAAAGTGCAAGTCAAAGAAAAATAAGGTAAACACCTTTGCTGGAACACTTTGATTGCTTGCCTGGAAGAGAAATAAGTTGAATAAAGTTGTGGAGTATCTATGATGGGGTAAATTCTTATTTAAATCATTAGCAATACAACTTGTTCTCATGTTAGCATTTGAAGACCCATATTCTATTGAGATGCACACTTAAAATATTATTTTCTCAAGTTAATTGAAATGGGAATCTGAAGAACTTTCATTTTCATGTCATCACTTCAATACTGAATGACCTAGGATAAGAATGTCACAGTGCTTTAATTTCCATGTCTTTTAAGCAGGATTAGTTGTGTCTGCCCTTATGATTTAGAAGACAAATAGGATGATATGTTATCAGTGCCAGCAGTTGTGCCTTGGTCGGCAAAACAGAATCATGTGCTACAATAATAGAAAGAGTCAGAGACAGCTGTGGGTCAGAGAGCAAGCCTTCTATGAGACTGCAGAAAATCAATTCGTCCTTTAAATATTTCTGAAATAGAAGTTAGGAACCAAGTGTATGTATAAGAAATGAAAAAGGGAGATAGACAGATGGCAACTGTGTGGACCAGAATTCTTATATAAGACCAACTGAAAAAGAATACAGTCCCAGGATGGCCAGATAGTTTTCTGAGGAAGCAGGAAGTTGGGAGCATCTGGTTGAGGTGATGGAAGTGTACAGAGGAAAAAATAGAAGCTTCTGGGTGGCAGATCTTGAAGCATAGGTGCTACCAAATACGTTATCATCCAAACCTGAAAATTTGAGCTCTGGTACCTGGCATATGGTGTTTCAAATATAAAAATGATAAACCATCTGTAAAACTTAATGGGGCTTAACTCTGGAAAAAGCACTGAAGATTGGAGAACGTACTACATTTTCACATCCAGAAGTGACTAGACAATGAATACAGATTAATTGACTATTCATTGTGGGTACAGGTCTAGTTGCTGCAAAGAGTTATAAAGTCTTGCCCTTCAAAACCTAAGGGAGGACAAAAATGTTCAGGCAGATTGAGTCCATGGCTTTTGACTTCTAATTCTTAAGCTTGTATTCCACAACCTCATGATCATAATCACTCTTTCGTGCATTTACCATAAACTCTCTCATCCATCTCTGGCTTCTTCTTACTTGCTTGAGGAAACCACAACCTTGATTAAATAGAATCTCTCTGCCTTTACAAGCCTATACCCATGCATCTGACTGTATTTGGAGAAAAATGTACAATCGTGTTGTCTTGATTCACTTCCTGATGTCTCAATTCACAATCATAATCCTCAAATTGGGTCCTTTATTCTAATAGCCCACTCTATCATATGTATCTAGCTTCTTTCCTCTCCCACTCACTTTCCTCACCTTTTCTGCTTTGCTTCACTATTCTCACTCTCATTTTCAGGAGAGAACCTTTATTTCAAATAAGAATAGTAAAGCAATCAGGAGGGAGTTTTTAGAAGCCCACATCATATTTACTTCTGAGTAGCGCCTGTGTTCACATACTGATGTCTTGTCTGCTCTATATAAACCGTCTTTGCTTCTATCTTAACCTATTTGCTACCCTTGTTTACAAGATTCCATCCCTTTTTGCCTACTCAAGGATATTGCTAGAATGAGTCCTTATTCTCTCCCCTATGCATCATTTCCTCTTTTTTTTAAAGTGGATTATTTCCATTAACGTTTAAACATGATTGTGGTGGCTTGGAGCTAGGTACCCCACTAGAAGAGGGTCAGATGGATCAGCACAGGTGTGGGGGTTGTCTCACTGCCAAGGGAGTCCTCCCCTAAAAGGCTTTGGCAGGTTTTGGACCTGGTGTCCATGGAGAAGGAGAGGAAGGAGAGGAAGAACTAGAATTGGAAAATAACTGAATCAGAGAAGGGAAAAGTGTCTTCAAATTCTCCCCCTTCTCTCCCTAATAAAGAAACATCAGCAGAGACACCTGAGGTGGGCCTCAGCTTTGATAGGGAGGCTTCCAAAGGGATGCTCCTGGAGTAGGAATGCAGATATGTGTAAGAGTATGCCATCCAGTATGCCATAAGTGCAAAAGATCTGTAATGCCCTGGCTGTGCACCAACTCTGGTATGGGGAAGGCAGCATTCCGTGAGGCCTGCCTGGTGAAGCCTTTGTAATTGCCTGTGGTCATGCCTGAAAGATCACACAGACATTTTTGGCCAGGAGCTGGACTCTTCATCTTTGACCTGGACTACTGAAATCATCTCTTAAGGGATGCGATATCTCTTTTACTTTTACAAGGATGTTCCTCTACAGACTATTTTCAACCCTGCCACAGAGTGATCCTGTAAAATGCGAGTCAGTTCAAGACATTCCTCTGCTCAAAACCCTATCTCACTCAGAGAAAAAGCCAAAGTCACAAGATCCAACATGATCTGGCCCCTGCTACCTCTCAGCCTCCTCTCTTACTAGTCTTACACTCTGCTACTCCCCTGAGAAACACAGGTCATCTTGTTCTCCCATATATGGGCTCTACCTGGGATACTCTTCCCCAGACATCTCCTGGGCTCAATCATTCATCACCTTCAAGTTTTTGCCCAAATTCAACTTTCCTAATAAGCTTATCTTGACTACTCTCTTTAGTACTGACATACTGGTCTAACTCCTTACACTTCTGATGTGCCTTATCCCACTTGACTCTTCCTTTGTAACTAATTCATCATCTTCTCACATATGATATACTTAACTCATTTATTAGATTTACCATTTATTGTGTATCTCCCCCCTTACCTCCAGTGAAACTCCATGAGGGCAGGGATCTTTGCTCTTTTTACTCATTTATCCCAAACTCCAAACTGAGCTTTGCACAAAGCATGTATTCAATAAATATTTATTGAATGAATGAATGAAGGATGAATGATATATTTAATCAAGTAAGACTATTGCCCTCAGAAATGTGGAGTGGCTCTCATCCAACAAGTTGGTGGTTAAAAGCCAGACTGAAGATTTCAGGAGTCAGAAGAGGAATTTAGACTCAAATTCAGCGTTGGTTTTTGCTGTAATTTCCAGCCAGCCAGCATCCTCTGGGGAATTTGCACTAATGACTTCAGGATTACTTTTATTAGAGTTTCCAGCTTGTGCTCTGCCCTACAGAGTTTGAACTTTCCAGAACCCATGGTCATATGAGCCAATTCCTTATATCCAATCTTTTAATTTATAAATAAACAACCATAAACATAACCATATAATCTGTTCATTCTATTTCTTCTCTGGAGAACCCTAATATAATTCCCTACCTAGTTGCCCAGATTTACCAGCTTTTAACATTTTTCCATATTTTCTATACCATTCTATCAATCTCTCTATCTTCTAAACATGTGAGAGTAGGTTGCATACATCATGCTCTTGAACACTTAATTCTTCCAGGTATATTTCTTAAAAACAAGAATATTTACTTACTGTGGTGGTTTGTAGCTGTAGTATTCCAGGAAATCATATTAAAAAAGCTAATCCATTCCTGTAGGTGTAAACCTATGTAAGTAGGACCTTTTGATGAGGTTATTTCAGTTGAGGCGAGACCAAGGGTGAGTCTTAATATTCTTACTGGAGTCCTTAGTAAACAGGATGAATACAGAGGGAAGGGGAGAAAGCCATGGAAGCAAGAAGCTGAAAGCAACAAAACCCAGAAGAAAAGGGAGAGACCAGAAGACAACACCATGTGTGATGCCATGTACCAGAAGACCGACTGGTCTTCAGGAAGAAAGCACCACCTTGATGATGCCTTAACTTGGTCATTCTTATGGTTTCAAACTGTAAACTAATAAATTTCCATTGTTAAAAGTCAACCAAGTTCATGGTATCTGCTTTGAGTAGCCTAGCAAACTAGAATACTTATGTAACCACATTAAGTTGTTATCATGTTCAAAAAAATTTAACATTGATATAAAGTATTGTGTTGGTTTGAAGTTATTATGTGCCCCAGAAAATCCATGTCCTCATTCAGCATTGCTAGGTGGAATCTTTTTTATTGTTTCCATGGAGATATGACCCACCCAGTTGTGGGTGGTAACTTTTGATTAGGTGGTTTCTATGGAGATGTCGCCAATCATTCAAGGTACAGTTGCTTACTGGAGACCTTTAAGAGAGAACCGTTTTGGAAAAAGGTGGAGAGCCACTAGAACTGACAGAGCCACCAGTACCAGCACAGCCTACACAGCCAGAGACCTTTGGAGCAGAAGGAAAATGTCCCTGGGGAAGCCTTATGAGATGAGGAGAGAAAGCTAGCAGACATCGCCTTGTGCCCTCCCAGCTGAGAGAGAAACCCTGATTTTCATTGGCCCCTTCTTTGGAGTTAAGGTATCTTTCTCTGGATGCCTTAATTTGGACATTTTCATGGCCTTAAAGCTGTCAACTAGCAAGTTAATAAATTACCTTTTTAAAAGTCATTCTGTTCCTGGTATATTGCATACTGGAAGCTTTTGCAAACTAAAAGAGATTTTTGTACCAGAGAAGTGGATGCTATGGTTTGCAAACACCAAACATGTTGGAATGTTTCCTTAAATGGATAAAGGAAAGATTTTGGAGGAGTTGTGAGGACCTTGATAGAGAAGGCCTAGCATGCTTTGAAGATACTTTTGGTAGAAATATGGACTCTAAAAATACTTCTGATAAAGCCTTAGACAGAAATGATGCATGTGTTATTGCAAACTGGAAGGAAGATGACCCTTGTTTTAAAGTGGCAAAGAATCTGGAAAAATTGACCACTGGTTTTAGATGGAAAGCAGATTTTAAAAGCCATGAACTTGGATATTTAGCAGAAGAGATTTGCAAATTAAATGTAGAAAGTGCAGCCTGGTTTCTCTTTGCAGCTTATAGTGAAATGCAACAGGAAAGAGATAAGCTAAGAACTGAACTCTTGGGTACAAAGAAACCAGAAATTGTTAGTATGGAGAATTCTGTGCTTCCAGAAAGGGAGACCCCAGAGAATAGTACCCATGTGAGGATTTAACTAAACAAGGAACTAGTCAGCCATTTCAGAAAAAACCAGGACTGGAGATGGAGTTATCCAGGAAGGATTTGTGGAATGTTCCCTGTCTGATGGGCATGATCCCAGCATATTGCACAGGAAACCAACAAGAGTGTTGTGGGATCTGTATAAATGGAATCACTGCTAGTCTGGACTTAAAAAGAGAGAAAAGGGACAAATTGAAGGAAAAATAATTTCAGAGGCAGAACCATGGAAGCTAATGTCTAAAGTCAAGAAACCTCAGGCCAGAAGAGTGTACTCACCCAAGCACTTGGAGGGGGTAAGTTTGCCCTCAAGGCAGAGGGTGGGCCTTCCACCTCTTTTCTCAGGAATATCTGTGCCCCCTCTGGCTGGGTAGAAGGTGAAGCACATTCTTTGGGGATTAGGGAGATCCTGGCTGCAACCCCATTTTTCTGGAGGGGTTGAGCATTTGCCCTAGAGATGGCAGAGTGCCTGGATGTGGCCCCAATGTTTGGAGAGGATGGAGGCAAGAAAAAGGTGGTCTCCCTAATGTCTCATTCCATGTTCCCTTTACCCTCAGCAAGCACTTCAGCTGGCCATGGTTGTTTGCTGGGTGGAGTGACCTGGACCCTCATTCCTGAAATTTCTGGGCTATTGGTTGTCCTGCCTGGATTGGGTTGTTGCAGTTTTCCATTGACTTTAAGCACAGGGCATGGTAGTGCTAAAAGATGCCCTAGGGGATCTCCTATATTACAGGAAAACCCTTCTATACCTCCATTGTGTAGCTGCAGTCCTATTTCCCTTTGATATTCCAGATCAATCACCTCAGACAGAACAGTAATCCCCTTTTGTGCCTGTTGATTCAGTAGCAAAAGAAACCGAAGTGGCCAGGTGGTAGCCTTAACTTCCAATTCAATGAAATCATTGTTGTATCTCTTGTTGGAGCACTCCTTCTTTGGGAAGTAAGACCTGTAGATCAACAGAGCTTAAGGTTTCAGGGACAGAAACAAAAATTTTCTTAGTGAATCACTAAGGGTGATATTGAATGGTGCCTCTCCCATTTCTACCCCTTGACCCATGAATCCTGGCTATGGGAGAAACAACACCATAGAGTGGATGCTGATTCAGAGCATACACAGCCTCCTGGAGAACATTGCCCCAGCCTTGCAAGGTATTGTCACCTTGTTGGTACCATAATTGGTCTTCAAAAGGCCTTTCCACTGTTCTATCAGCCCAGCTGCCTCTGGATGATGAGGAACATGGTAAGACCAGAGAATTCCATGAGCATGTGCCCATTCTCACATCATTTTCTGTGAAGTGAATTCCTTGATCAGAAGCAATATTGTGTGGAATACCATGATGGTGGATAAGGCATTCTGTAAGTCCATGGATGCTAGTTTTGCAAAAGCATTGTGTGCAGGGATGGTGAACCCATATCCAGAGCATGTGTCTATTCAAGTTATGACAAATCACTCCCCCTTCCATGATGGAAGTGGTCCAATGTAATCAACCTGACACCAGGTAGCAGGGTGATCACCTCAGGGAATGGTGCCAAAGTGGGGACTGAGTGAGGGTCTCTGCAGTTGACAGCTTGGTCACTCAGGAGTGGCTATAGGCAGGTTGGCATTGGTGAGTGGAAGTCCATGTTGCTGAGCTGATGCACAGCTTCCATCCCTACCACCATGTCCACTTTGTTCATGAGCTCACTGGGCAAAGGCAGGGGTGGCTGAGGAGAGGATGATTTGTATCTACAGGACAGGTCATTTTATCCACTAAATATTAAAACCTTCCTCTGCTCAAGTCACCCTCTGGTGAGTAGTCACATGTGACACAAAATAGCTGCATGTTCTTTGTCCACCCAGAAAGGTCTATCGATATACCTCTACCCTAGACCTCTTTGTCACCAATTTTGCAATCATGTTCCTTCCAAGTCCCTGACCATCAAGCCAAATCATTAGCAATAACTCATGATTCCATGCACAAATGCACCTCTGGCCAATTCTCCTTCAAAGGAAAATGAACAACCAGTTGCACCGTTTGAAATTTCCCACTGGGAGGATTTCCATTACCACTGTCCTTTAAGGAAATTCCAGAAAGGGGTTTTAGTGCTGCAGCTGTCTACCTCTGCCTAATCCCTACATATTGTGCATAACCATCTGTAAACCAACCTGAGTTTTCTCTTCCTCAGTCAACAAATGGTAAGGAACTCCCCAAGAGGCCATAGCTGTGATCTGGAAAAGAGAAGATAATGTGGCAGAAGTGGGGGCCATGGACATTTTGGTCACTTCCTCATGTGACTTACTTGTGCCTTCAGGACCTGTTCAATCCCTATCTCTTATATACCATTTCCATTTTATGATAGAGTGCTACTGTGTACATCTAACTTTATGGCTTGGTGAATCAGACAACACCCAAGTCATGATAAGCAACTCAGGTCTCATGATAACTTGGTGGCCCATGGTTAAATGTTCAGTTTCTACTAAGCCCAGTAGCAGGCTAAATACTGTTTCCCAAAAGAAGAATAGTTATCTGCAGTGGATGGTAAGACTTTGCTCCAATATCCTAAGGTTATGTATTGTGATTCTCCTATAGGGAACTTCCAGAAGCTCTAGACAGCATCCCTATTTGCCACTAAAACTACCAGCACCATTGAATCTGCTGGGACATATGGCCCAAGTAGCAGAGCAGCTTGCACACAAGCCTGGACCTCTTGCAAAGTCTCTTCTTGTTCCAGTCCCCACTCAAAACTATCAGCTTTTCTGGTCACTCAGTAAATAGGCTGGCGTAGCACACCCAAATGAGAAACGTGTTGTCTCCAAAATCCAATGAGGCCAATTAAGCATTATGCCTCATTTTTGGCCATAGGAGGGGCCTGATGTAACCCCTTATCCTTCACCTTAGAAGAGATATCTTGATATACCCCATACCACTGGACACCTAGAAATTTCACTGAGGTGGAAGACCCCTGTATTTTTGGAGTTATCGCTCATCTCCTGACATGCAAATGCCTTACCAATAAGTCTAGAGTATTTGCTACTTCTTGTTCACTAGGTCCAATCAATAATATATCATCAATATATTGGACCAGTTTGATATCTAATGGGAGAGAGAAATGATCAAGGTCCTTGCAGACAAGACTGTGACAGGGCTGGAGATTTGATATACTCCTGAGGCAGGACAGTGAAGGGCTACTGATGGCCTTACCAGCTGAATTCAAATGGTTTCTGGTGGTCTTTACTGATAGCTATTGAGAAAAAAGTATTTGCCAGATCAATAGCATGCTAGGTACCAGGTGATGTGTTGATTTGCACAAGCAATGATACCCCATCTGGAACAGCAGCTGCAGTTGGATTCAACAACTGGTTAACTTTATGCTAATCCACTGTCCCCAACCAAGACCCATCTGTTTTCTGCACAGGCCAAATAGGAGAGTTGAATGGGGATGTGGTGAGAATCACCATCCCTGAATCCTTCAAGTCCTTAAGAGTGGCACTAATCTCTACAGTACCTACAAGAATCTGGTATTGCTTCTGATTCACTATTTTGCTAGGTAGGGGCAGTTTTAGTGGCTTCCACTTGGTCTTTCCTATCATAATAACCCATCTATGAGTCAGAGAACCAGTGTGGGGATTCTGCCTGTTGCTGAGCATGTTGATTCCAATTATGCATTCTAAAACTGGGGGAATGAACACAGAATGGGTCCAGGAACCCACTGGATCTGCTGCAAGACAGATGTGTGCTAAAATTTCATCAATCAACTGACCTTCATAAACACCTACTCTGACTGGTGGACCAGAGTGATGTTTGGATCTCTTGGAATTACTGTCACTTCTGAGCCAGGGTCTAATAATACCCCAAATATCTGATCATTTCCCTTTCCCCAGTGCACAGTCACCATGGTAAAAAGCTGTAGGTCTTCTTGGGGAAGTATGGGAGGAAGGTTAACTGTAAGTTTTGGGAAGATACCCAGCCCTCCCCTCATTCAAGGGTCTCCAGATCTGTAAATTGTTTTAAGTCTGGGAATTGATTAAGGGGCCATTACTCTCTGTTTTTGTAATTCAGGTTAGATTTCTGTTCATTTGACCTAGAATTTTTCTGTGTATACAGCTCAAACAATAATTTAGTAAACTGCCCCCATCTACTTTACTTTTAGGTACCCCATGATCTACTAGCCAGTGCCATGAGTCTCTGTGAGTCAGATTGTTTTGACTGCTGCTTTGAGTCTGCTGTCCATTCCTGCAGAGTGTGAGCAGGTCTTCCATGATAAAGCCATTCTAACATTCAAATCTCTCTAAGCCTCTGGATCCCCTCATCCTCCTTATACTAGGGAAATTTTGGCATTTTGACCTCAGGTAATGTCAACAACCTTTTGATCCATGTTTCAGCCAACCATCCAAACAAATGGTTAATGCCCTTTCTAGTCTCTCAAGTTACAAGATTGGTGGTAGAATCTCTGCTTAGTGGGCCCATATCAATAAATTCAGCTTGATCCAACTTTATATTCCTTCCACCATTATCCTACCTTAATATCCATTCCCACACATATTTCCCTTTTATTCTGTCTATGCAGATTGGAAAACTCATGCAATTCTTTTGAAGTATAGTGTGTTTTCTTGTAGGTCACACCTTGTACCTCACCTTTTGGGACCCTTTGGGACTTTAGTCTAGTTATAGGTCTTGAAGAAAAGAGGGATGGTGGTGGGGGGTGGGTTATGAAAAGATATAGAATGGTCTTTCAAGATAATTACCTTAGGGCATGCCGTTGCAGTTTCATCTGGTGAAACAGGATTAGTTGCTCCAGACAGAGGAGTGAGGGCTATTTCCCCAGGGGAGGTGTTTACAGGGTTAGCAGTCACTGAAGGGTTAATCTTGTGAGGTGGAGGTCAGGTAGTAGACTTCTCTCAGCAGACTGGAGGCCCAGAAGCTGTTTTCTCAAGGCAGGTTGGAGGTCAGGAAGTTCTTTCCCCAGGGCAGTATCTTACATGTCTACCTAGCAAAGTCTCAGCAGATTCCAAGGATTCCATCTTCCCATAATCATCATTATCAAAACATATATTCCAATATTGCTTTCAGGATCCCATTGTTTTCCAGTCAAAGCCCTTCCTTAAACAGCAGGCACCCTGCAAGTTTGAGATTTTAGTTTATGTTGTAAATCTGATACTAGCACAAATGATGTTCTGTGCCTGGTTTTCAGAGATCTCATATCTGTGGCCATAAGAAATAAGATTTTCATTCAGGGAACACATGGGAACATTTACATCACTCATATGGCACTTAAGTTTCAAATTTAGAGCCTTCAGCTCATCACTGTATCCAGCATATTTAACAACAAGCAGCCAACATCATCATACTCATAATTCCAAAATACTACCTGAAGGTGTCAAAAGCACTCTCACCCAGAGCCTTGCCTTGTATAAGCCTACAATTAGTAGAATCTAATGCTGATATTTTATATACCTCTCTTGCCAACTTACCCCTATGGGCTGTCAGTGCTGCCATGATTATTGGAAACAGAGTCACTATAGCCTCTGAGTCTACTCAGAGTAAAACCAATTGTAAAAAGCCATTTTTAAGATTCCGTTTCTCAAGAACCACTCCTTCTGCCAAGCTGTATTAATCAGAGTTCTCCAGAGAAATGGAACCAACAGGAGATATCTGTAAATATGAGATTTACAGAAATATCTCATGCAACCATAGGAATGGAAGAGTCCAACATCCATAGGGCAGGCTTTGAAGCTGGTAGCTCTGATGAAGGGTCTGGATGAACTCCACAGGAAAGTCTCACTGACTGAAGAAGCAGTGAAAAGGTCTTTCTCATCCTTTAAAAAAAACTTCAACTGATCGGTTTATCTCATTGGTGGGAGAACACATCTTAATTGATTGCAGATGTAATCAGCCACAGATGCAATCAACTGACTGGTGATTTAATACACCAATCTTCTGGCTCCTTATATTGAATGCTGAATAAATTAAAGAAAATCATAAGAGGATACTGAGAATAACTGTATGTCAACAAACTGGACAACTTAAACGAAATGGACATATTCCTAGAAATACACTAACAAGCTACACTGACTTGAGAAGAATTAGAAGATCTCAACAAACCTATCACAAGTAAAGAAATTCAGTCAGTTATCAAAAATCTTCCTACAAAGAAAAGCCCAGGGCAAGATGGCTTCACAAGGGAATTTTGTCAAACATTCCAAAAAGAACAAACACCAATACTTCTCAAACTCATCCAAAAAATTGAGGTAAAAGGAACACTACCTAACTCATTTTATGAAGCCAAGGCCATTCTAATACCAAAACTGGATAAAGACACTATAAGAGAGGAAAACTACAGGCCAATCTTCCTAATTAATATAGAGGCAAAAATTCTCAAAAAAAATGCTGAGAGATTTCAAACAGAGTTGAAAGGTTTCCTGGAGGTTATTCTTATGCATTATATAGACATCCCTTTTTAGTTTATGGTGTATTTTAGTGGCTAGAGGGAAGTACCTGAAACTGTTGAGCCATGTTCCAGTAGCTTTGTTTCTCAAAGATGATTGTATGATGATATAACTTTTACAATGTGACTGCAATTGTGAAAATCTTGTGTCTGATGCTCTTATCTAGGGTATGGACATATGAGTAAAAACTATGGATAAAAAGTAAATAATGGGGGGACAAAGGTTAAAATAAATTGGGTAGATGGAAATACTAGTGGTCAATGAAAGGGAGGAGTAAGTGGTATGCTATGTATGAGTTTTTCTTTTTTCTTTCTTTTTCTGGAGTGATGCAAATGTTCTAAAAGATGATCATGTGATGGATACACAACTATGTGAAGATATTGTGAGCCATTGATTGTATACCACGTATAGAATGTTTGTATGTTAAGATTTATCAATAAAAATATTTTTTAAAAATTAAACCTCACTCATTGTGGGAGACACTCTGCTTAGCTGGTAGCAAGTGTAATCAGTCATAAATGAATTTCACATTCTCATGATTTAAATCCCCAGAAACAGAACAATAGTGCACCATCATCTGACCAAGTTGACCTAACTAACACAATGCCCATGGGAGAACTGGATATCAATAGCCAAAAGAATGAAAGAGGACCCTTATCTTACATGCTATACAAAAATTAACTCAATGTAGATCAAATGCTTAAGTGTAAAAACTAGCACCATAAACACCTAGAAGAAAATATAGGGAAACATCTTCAAGACCTATTAATACAGGTAGCTTCCTAAACTTTATATCCAAAGCACAATTATGAAAGAAAAAATAGATAAATAGGAGCTCCCCCAAATCAAATGCTTTTGTACCTCAAAAGACTTTGTCAAAAAGGTGAAGAGGCAGCCCATTCAATGGGAAAAAATATTTGGAAATCATCTATTGGATAAAAGCTTGATATCCTGTATACATAAATCATACAGCTCAACAAGAAAAGAACAAACAACCCAATTATGAAATGGGCTAAAGATATGAATAGGCATTTTTCTGGAGAGCATATACAGAAGGCTCAAAAGCACATGAAGAGATGCTCATTTTCATTAGCTATAAACAAAATGCAGATCAAGACCACAATGAGATACCACCTCAAACCTATAAGAATGGCAGCTATTATACAATCAAGAAAGTACAAATGTCAGAAAGGATGTGGAAAAATTAGGACACTTATGCATTGCTGGTGAGAATATATAATGGTACAGCCACTATGGAAGACAGTTTGGTGGTTCCTTAGAAAACTAAATATCGAGTTGCCCTATGACCTGGTATTACCACTACTGGGTATATACCCAAAAGAGTTGAAAACAGTGACACAAACAGACATTTGCACATCAATGTTTTATCATCATTATTCACAATTATCAAAAGATGGAAACAATCCAACAATAGAATATTATTCAGTAGTAAGATGAAATGTCATCTTGAAGGATGTGACAACATGGATGAACCTTGAGGATATAATGCCGAGTAAAATAAGCCAGACAAAAAAGGATAAAAACTGTATGATTTCACTTTTATGATCTTGGTAAAGGTTAACTCAGTGGCTTATAATACAGAATATAGGGGACCTAGAGATACATGGAAGTTAGAGATGGGTGAATGATTAGCTAATGAATTTGAACTTAAATGTTAGGGAATGGATAAAGTGAAAGCAGGTCATTAAAACTCTATAAGTACTATTGTCATATTGAAGGTGAACATGATTGAAAGGGGTTGTACAGAGCCATTTATCCCACTGATTAATACTCCAAACATAAATAATTTCTTGCAAGAACTACTTCAAAGATATGTATCTTGTACAAAGAGTAAATCCTATCGGGGTATAGGGTGAAAACTACTGTTGCATGCTGTGGGCTGTTTCCTGTTTAACAGGAAAACATTAACACTACCACAGTAATACCAGGGGTAAAAATTGGGAGTGGAGTGGGGTGGGGAGAACCAGTGTGAAGGAGATTTGGGATTTTCTATTTGGTTAGGATGCGTTTATCCCTTATTTTTTTCTTGGGAGCATGAAAATTGTCTAAAGTTGAGAGTGTTGATAATTATATCACTAAGTGAGGATAATGTGAAACATGGACTGTTGACTTTGGACATTATACATGATGTGCAATGGATGGAGGTGACAGAAGGATACATTGACTGACAAGTAGAATGGTGAACTGTGGTGTATAAATATCATTGAATGTTGTGCTGTTACAGAAAGGAACAAAATTGTGAGGCATGCAACGATGTGAATGAACCTAGGGGACACTATGTGATGCAAAATAAGCCAGAGAATGTACTAGGATTTCTATTTCTCTGCATCCTCATTAGCACTGATGTTTTCATTGTGTGTGTGTTTGTGTTTTAAAATAATAGGCATTCTAGTGGGTGTTGGGTGGCATCTCACTGGTTTTAATTTGCAATTTCCTAATGGCCAATGATATTGAGTGTCATTTCATGTGTTTCTTGACCATTTTTATATCCTTGGAGAAATCAAACCCTTGGCTCAATTTTTAATTGTATTGTTTGTCATTTAGTTGTTGCATTGTAAAAGTTCTTCATATATTCTGAATATTAAATCCTTAGCACATATATGATCTGCCAATTTGAAACTGTTGTGTACCCCAGAAAAGCCATTTTCTTTAATCTTGTTTCAATATTTCTGGGTAGTATCTTTTTGATTAAACTGTTTCATGGAGATGTGACCCACCCCATTGTGGGTGGAACCTTTTGATTAGGTAGTTTCTATGGAGATGTAGCTCTGCCCATTCAAGGTGGGTCTTAATTCACATCCTGTAGTCCTTTAAGAGGGAACCATTTTGGAAAAAGCTCAGAGTAGACACAAACAGAGATGTTTGGAAATGCAGAAAGAAAACATCCCCAGGGAAGCTGTTTTACCAGAAGCCAAAGAGCCAGCAGATGCAAGCCATGCGCCATTCCAGCTGACAGAGGTGTTCATATGCCATCAGCCTTTCTTGAGTCAAGATATCCTTCTCTGGATGCCTTTGTACATTTTTATGGCCTTAGACCTGTAAACCTATAACTTAATAAATTCCCTTTATAAAAGCCAACCTATTTCTGGTGTATTGCATTTCCAGCAACATTAGCAAATTAAAACACCTTCTAACCACATTCAAATATATAATTCAGTGCAGCTAATTTCATTCACAATGTTGTGCTACCATCACCACTATCCATTACAAAACTTTCCATCATGCCAAATACAAACTTTATACAATTTAAGCATTAATTCAATAATTTCAACCCCATTCTATCTTATTATGACCTATATTCTAGTTCATAACTCTATGAATTTGCTTATTCTTATTATTTCATATCAGTGAGATCAAACAATATTTGTCCTTTGATGTCTGGCTTATTTCCCTCAAAATAATGTCTTCAAGACTCATCTTCAAAGTTCATCAAAACTTCATTCTTGTTTACAGGTGAATGAGATTTCATTGTATGCATATGTCATATTTTTTTATCCATTCATTGGTTGGTGGATACTTGGATTGCTTCCATCTTTTGGCAATTGTGAATAATGCCTCTCTGAACATCAGTGGGAAAATGTGTGTTTGATCCCTGCTTTCAATTCTTTAGGGTGTGTAAATACCCGAAAGATTGTCAGGTGATATGGTAATTCTATACTTAGCTTTCTGAGGAATGGCGAAACTGTCTTTTTATTTTATTTTTTTAACATGAGCAGGCATCGGGGATTGAATCCAGGTCTCCAGCATGGCAGGCAAGAAATCTGCCACTGAACCCCTTTTGCCCACCCCCAAACTGTCTTTTGAGTGACTGCAACATTTACATTCCCATCAACAGTGAATGAGATGAGTGTTCCTATTTCTCCACAGACTCTCCAACTCTTGTAATTTTCCATTTTTTAAATAGTAGCCATTCTGGTGAGTGTGAAATGGTATCTCATTTTGGATTTTCTTGGTATTTCCCTAATGGTTAAGAGCCATTTGTATATCTTCTTTGGAGAGATGTCCATTCAATACTTTTGCCCAATTTTTAATTGGTTGTTTGTTGTTTTGTTGTTGAGTGAAAGGATTTCTTTATATAGTCTAGACATTAAATCCTTAACAGATATATGGCTTCCAAATATTTTCTCCTACTCTGTAGTTTGTCTTTTTACTTTCATGATAAAGTCTTTTGATGCACAAATATTTCTAATTTTGATGAGGTCCCATTTTTCTATTTTTTTTTTTTGTAATTGCTTATGCTTAGGGTATAAAAATCTAAGAAACTATGGCTTAACACAAGATCCTGGAGATGCTTCCCTATGTTTTCTGTAAGTTTCATGATTTTGGTTCTTATATTTAGGACTTCTATCCATTTGGGTTTTTTTTTTTAATATATCATGTGATGTAGGTTTCCACCTTCATTCTCTGGGATATGGATATCTAGTTTTTCCCACCACCATTTGTTGAAGAGACCATTCTCTCCCATTGAATAAACTTGGCACCAGTGCCAGTCAGCTGGTCAAAAATATGAGGGGTAATTTATGAACTCTCAATTCAAATAAATTGGTCTATGTGTCTGTTCTTTTGTCAGTACCATGCTGTTTTGATTGCTGTGTTTTTTTGTTTTTGTTTTTCTTTTGGCATGGGCAGGCTATGGGAAACAAACCTGGGTCTCTGGCATAGCAGGCAAGAACTCTGTCACTGAGCCACCATTGCCCACCCAATTACTGTGGTTTTAAATAAATTTTAAAACCAGGAAATGTGATTATTACAACTTTGTCCTTTTTCAAAATGGCCCTGGCTACTCACTGATACTTTCCCTTCCATATTAATTTAATAATTGCATTTTCCGTTCCTGTAAAGAAGGTTGTTAGAATTTTGATCTGGATTGTATTGAATCTATAAATGGCTTTGGGCAGAATTGACATCTTAACAGTATTTAGTCTTGCAATCCATGAACACAGAATATCCTTCCATTTATTTAGATTTTCTTTGATTTCTTTTAGGAATGTTTTGTAGTTTTCTATGTTTAAGTGTCACTCTATCATTTTGGTAATATCATTCACTGAAAGAAAGATTTTTGGAGTGTATGGTAGCATGGAGAGTGATTTATATATGGGTGCATTTTACAACTGGGAAGGTAATAACTTTAAGAGAAACACACACTCACTTATATGAAAAATTTTTGGTTTATTTTAAAGGCAGTGACTCAGTTATGAGTAATGGGAAGAAGACAGGTACAGAGAAAAGCAGTCGCCACACTATCTAGACTGAGTTGCTGAACTTTTGTCCTAGGAATACTTAAATGCACTTTGTATTGGTGGAATAATTAAGGTTTGTTTGATAACATCTCCTCTTTTTCCTTTTCATTACACACTTTTCTCTTTTGTGGGTTGGACTTATTTTCATTTTCATGTCCTCAAGCATATTTATACTTGGAGATTCAAGCTCATATTCTTTTAAAAAAATTTTTTTTATTGTACAATATAACATACATGTAAAGCAAAGAAAGAAAAAAGCAATAGTTTTCAAAGCACTCTTCAATGACTAGTTAGAGGACAGATCGCAGAGTTTGTCATGGGCAACCATACCATTATCTCAGATTTTCCTTTCAGCTGCTCCAGAACATTGGAGGCTAGAAGAAATAATTATCTTTTTGTCATCCCAATGGACTTTTTCTCTTTTTTTGTGAAAAATAACATGTATATCAAAAAGCAATAAATTTCAAAGCACAGCACAACAATTAGTTGTAGAAAAGATTTCAGAGTTTGCTGTGGGTTACAGTTCTGCAATTTTAGATTTTTACTTTTAGCTGTTCTAAGATACTGGAGACTGAAAGAAATATCAATAAGATTGTATTAGTTAGGGTTCTCTAAAGAAACAGAATCTATAGGGAACATTCACAATTATAAAATTTATAAAAGTGTCTCACGTGACTGTGGGAACACAGAGTCCAAAATCCGCAGGGCAGACTATGAAGCTGAAGATTCTGATGGAGGGTCTGATGGAACTCCACAAGAGAGGCTTGCCAACTGAAGCAGGAAGAGAGCCTGTCTCTTCTGAATCCCCCTTAAAAGCTTCCAGTGATTAGATTGTCCATCACTTATTGCAGAAGACACTCCCCTTGGCTGATTACAAATGGATTACTGTGGATGCAGCTAATGTGATCATGATTTAATTCTATGAAATGTCCTCATTGCAACAGAGAGGCCAGCACTTGCCCAACACAGACAAACAGGTACCACCACTTAGCCAAGTTGACACATGAACCTGACCATGACAGTCCACCCCTTGTCAACTTGACAGCTATACATATCACCTTAAACCATATCTAATTTCTAAATAAAAAACATTAAAACACACATTTTTTCCCTTTCACCTAACAATACTCAACTATCCTGCATATAACTGGAAATGCATTAACTCTCTCCAGAATAGAGTGCAAGTCCTTGGGTAATATTCATTCTTAAACTTGATATCTTATAACTTAAATAGCATAACAGGAACAAAACAGCATCACAGTCCTTGTTTCTGTAGCTGATCATGTGGTTGTAGTTCATATTTATCACTACCTTCTTCCACTACCCATTCCATGTTCCCTTTACCCTCAGCAAGCACTGCAGCTGGCCATGGTTCTTTGTCTGGTGGGGTGACCCAAACCTTCATTCCTGAGGTTTCAGACCCATTGGTAGTCTGGCCTGGATTGGGTTGTTGCAGTTTTCCACTGATTTTAATCACAGGGCATGGTGGTACTAAAAGACGCCCTAGGGGATCTCCTATATTCCAAGAGAACTCTTCTCTACCTCCATTGTGTAGTTGTACCTATTTTCCCCGATGGCCAGGGTCAATCACCCAAGACAATAATGTAATTCCCTTCTTGGCTTGTTGATCCAGGGGCATGAGTAGCCCAAAGTGACCAGGTGGCAATCTTAGATTCCAGTTCAATGGAATAATTGTTTCTCCTGGTGGAAGCACTTCCCCTTTTGGAACTAAAACCTGTAGACCAGCAGAGCTCAGGGTCCTAGGGACAGGAAACAAAAATTTCCCTAGTGGATCACTAGGGGTAATAGTGAGTGGTACCACACCCATTTCCACCCCTTGGTTCCTGGACCCATGGATCCTGGCTGTGGGAGAAACAGAACCATACAGTGGATGCTGATTCAGAGCATATACAGCTTCCTGGAGAACATTACCCCAGCCTGTCAAGGTATTGCAACCTAGTTGGCACCATAATTGAGTTTTCAAAGGGCCATTCCACTGTTCTATCAATCCAGCTGCTTCTGGATGATGGGGAACATGATAAGACCAGAGAATTCCATGAGCATGAGCCCATTCCTGCACTTCATTTGCTGTGAAGTATGTTCCTTGATCAGAAGCGATGCTATGTGAATATCATGACAATGGATAAGGCATTCTGTAAGCCCATGGATGGTAGTTTTTGCAAAAGCATTGCATGCAGGGAAAGCAAACCCATATCCAGAGTATGTGTTAGAACAAATCGCTGCCCCTTCCATGAAGGGAGTGGTCCAATGTAATCAACCTGCCACCATGTTGCTGGCTGAACACCTCAGGGAATGGTGCCATGTCAGGGGCTGAGTGTGGTTCTCTGCTGTGGCATATTGGGCACTCAGCAGTGGCTGTAGCCAAGTCAGCCTTGGTAAGTGGAAGTCCATGTTGCTGAGCCCAAGCATAACCTCCATCCCTACCACCATGACCACTTTGTTTATGAGCCCATTGGGCAATGATAGGAGTTGCTGGAGAAAGAGGCTGACTGGTATTCACAGAACAGGTCATCTTAGCCACTTGATTATTAAAACCTTCCTCTGCTGAAGTCACCCTCTGGTGCGCATTCACATAGGACACAAATATGTTCATGTTTTTATCCCAATCAGAAAGGTCTATCCACATACTTCTTTCCCAGACCTCTTTGTCACCAATTTTCCAATTATGGTCTTTCCAAGTCCCTGACCATCCAGCCAAACCATTAGCAATAGCCCATGAGTCAGTATACAAATGCACCTCTGGCCAGTTTTCCTTCCAAGCAAAATGAACAACCAGGTGCAATGCTTGAAGTTCTGCTCACTGGGAGGATTTTCCCTCACCACTGTCCTTCAAAGACACCCCAGAAAAGGGTTGTAGTGCTGCAGCTTTCCACTTTTGGGTGGTACCTGCATATCGTGCTGAACCATCTGTAAACCACACCCGAGTTTTCTCTTCCTAAGTCAATTCACTATAAGGAACACCCCAAGAGGCCATCGCTCTGGTCTAGGAAAGGCAAGGCAATGTGGCAGGAGTGGAGACCATGGGCATTTGGGCCACTTCTTCATGTAACTTACTTGAACCTTCAGGACCTGCTCTGGCCCTATCTCATATATACTATTTCCATTTTACAATAGAGTGCTTCTGCACATGCCCAACTTTATGGCTTGGTGGGTCAGACAACACCCAGCTCATGATAGGCAACTCAGGTCTCATGGTAACTTGGTGACCCATGGTTAAGTGTTCAGTCTATACTAAGGCCTAGTAGCAGGCCAAAAGCTGTTTCTCAAAAGGGGAGTAGTTATCTGCAGCAGATGGTAAGGATTTGCTCCAAAATCCTAAGGGTCTGTGTTGTGATTCTCCTATAGGGGCCTGCCAAAGTCTCCAGACAGCATCTCTATTTGCCACTGACGCTTCCAGCACCATTGGATCTGCTGGATCATATGGCCCAAGTGGCAGAGCAGCTTGTACAGCAGCCTGGATCTATCACAGAGCCTCCTCTTGTTCAGGTCCCCACTCAAAATTAGCAGCTTTTCTGGCCACTCGATTACTGGACCGGAGTAACACACCCAAATGAGGAATATGTTGTTGCCCAAATCCAAAGAGACCAACTAGGTGTTGTGCCTCTTTTTTGGTTGTAGAAGGGGCCAGATACAGCAACTTATCCTTCACCTTAGAAGGGATATCTTGACATGCCCCACGCCACTGGAAACCTAGAAATTTCACTGAGGTGGAAGTCCCTTGTATTTTTGTTGGATTTATCTCCCATCCTCTGACACACAAATGCCTTACCAGTAAGTCTAGAGTAGTTGCTACTTCTTGCTCACTAGGTCCAATCAACATGATATCATCAATATAATGGACCAGTGTGATGTCTTGTGGGAGGGAGAAATGATCAAGTTCCCTGCGGAGAAGATTATGACATAGGGCTGAAGAGTTGATATACCCCTGAGGTAGGACAATGAAAGTATATTGCTGACCTTGCCAGCTGAAAGCAAACTGTTTCTGGTGGTCCTTATTAATAGCTATTGAGAGAAAAGCATTTGTCAGATCAATAGCTGCATATCAGATACAAGGGGATGTATTGATTTGCTCAAGCAATGATACCACATCTGGAACAGCAGCTGCAATTGGAGTTACCACCTGGTTGAGCTTACTATAATCCACTGTCATCCACCAAGACCCATCTGTTTTCTACACAGGCCAAATAGGAGAGCTGAATGGGGATGTGGTGGGAATCATCACCCCTGCATCTTTCAAGTCCTTAAGAGTGGCAGTAATCTCTGCAATCCCTCCAGGAATCCAGTATTGCTTCTGATTTACTATTTTGCTTGGTAGGGGCAGTTCTAGTGGCTTCCACTTGGCCTTTCCCACCATAATAGCCCTCACTGCACGAGTTAGAGAACCAACGTGGGGATTCTGCCATTTTCTCAGTATGTCTATGCCAATTATACATTCCGGAACTGGGGAAATAACTACAGGATGGGTCCGGGGGCCCAGGGGAGAATCTTCTGCAGTGAGTTATGCTCAATCTAATCACTGGAAGCCTTTTAAGGAGGATTCAGAAGAGACAGGCTCTCTTCCTGCTTCAGCTGGCAAGCCTCTCTTATGGAGTTCATCCAGACCCTCCATCAGAATTGTCAGCTTCATAGTCTGTTCTGTGGATTTTGGACTCTGCAATCCCATGGTCATG